>JAHIAM010006714.1:0-43933 GCA_021605205.1 Aegilops longissima | reverse complement strand
TCGTTAAAGGGGCGTCAAGGAAATACTAAGGAAAATTTCCGTGATGCTCAACTCAAAATCCTACACCTACCAATCCTTCGAGAGAAGCCTTTGAAATTTCATACGCTCAGTCAATTTCTTCAAAGTGATGTAGACGAAGTTCTTCCGGTCGCCGAGGAATTTGTTCGACCGAGGAGTTAGGGAATCGCAAAGGCGGATTGCCTACACAGCGAGGAACATGATAGCCCCGAGGAATTTGAGAGATTCAAATTTCCGACCGCTGCTACAAATCGCTACCAATTGTCCCAAAATATCTTATCCACCTAACGGTCATATCATTGAAGGGCATTTATGTCTTATCATGTCGGCTGTTCTTAGGCTATAAATAGCACTTCTACAAACCACCAGCTGGTTGGCTACTCCGAGATAAACTTGACACTTGTCATTTGAGAGCAACTCATCCTCCGAGGACTTTGAGCGAAAATCATCGAAAGTGAGGAAAAACCCAAAACCAAACCCCTCACAAACCCAAAGTGATTGAGCATCATCAAGAGATTGATCTCGCGTGTGATTCGGACGCTTGTTACCTTTGAAGACTGTGGCTTCTTCCAATGGTTAGGGCCATGGTCTAGAGCATCCAAGAGGAACCGTGGATCGCCGAGTGACCAAGTTCGGTGAAGGTTTGGAAGTCACCAAGACTTACCACGAAAGTGATTGGACGAGGTCCGTGTGACCTTAGTTCAAGGAGAATACTGAGGACTTGGTGTCTCTCTGAGCGCAAGCCTGAGCATCACTGGGTGTCTGGACTGTGTCCTCGAAGTTTAAATACTCAAATGGCCCAACTGCACGCATAACCGAGACAAAGAAGCTTGAACCTGGTCACCAAATCATTGTCTTCACCAACCTTACCTTCGGTTCTATCTCCTCAATCCTTTCATTTCATTATCGTGTTGAGTGTTTGTTCATATCTGTTTTGAAGACTTTGACTCAAGACTTCTCAATTTCCCCGCCAATTTCTTCTACCTGCTTTTCTTCATCTTGTGCTATCCTGTTTACGCTTTTCTCAGCATTTTGTTTGTCTTCATTTCATCATGATGACCATGCCCGATTCTTATGCTTACTTGAGTACTTATTCGTCTGCAGTAGTTCTTCGCTAAGGAATTTCTCACCAGCAAATTCTCGCTGAAGAATTCATAAAATCGCTTATTCACCTCTCTAGTCGCATATAACACACTTTCAATTGGTATCGAAAGCAAGGTACTCCCTTGTTCTCGTATGATTTTGGTTTAACCACCGGAGTTTTAGTTATGTCGAATCGCAGGTATGATCAAGGTCTCACTAGGTGTCCTACCTTGATGGGACGGACTATCCCTTATCGGAAGAACAAGATGCGAATGCATCTTGAGGCAATTGACAACGATCTCGTATGTTGTGGAAAAATGGTGTTCCTCACCACACCTTTCTCCGAATGTCACCGGCGTGAAGAGATTCAAGCAACTCGATTCTCAAGCAAGAATATCATATGTGGGCATCTGAGCAAAGGACAATATGGAAGAGTGAGTGCTTTGAAACTACTAAGCTCATCCGGGACAGGCTGTCCAAAGTAAATGAAGGAGTCTCAACTCAGCGTGACTCTCGAGTTGATGTTCTTCGCAATCTTCAATCGCTCAAAAGACTCGACAACTAAAATGTCCAACAAACCTTCGATCACCCCATCGACATCTCAAATGAGCTTCAAGCGCTTGGTGCCAATGACATCACCAACCATGAGGTGGTGAAGAAATTGTTGAGATCGCTTGATTCCTCATTTGATACTCTAGCACCGATGATACAAGAGCGCAGTGACTACAAGTCACTTGATCCAGCTGATATCCTCGAGAGGCTAAATACTCATGAGTTCCAAATTTTGCTGAAAAGAGAGATCTCTATGGTTCTAGCTATGGAAAAACACGTGCTCAAGGCCAAGGCTGTGTCTCAATCTGAGTGTGAAGACTCGTAGTAGCCTTTGGAGATCCTCAAGAATTAGGCCAGGAGCTAGCATCGCTCGTGAAGAAATTCCAGAAGTTCTCAAGACGTGGTCGCTTTGGAAAATCTTCAAGAAGCAGTGATTCCTCATCCAAAGGACTATAAGAGAAGACTTTGCCACAAATGCAAGAAACCTGGTCACTACATTCAAGATTGTCCTCAAGTGGGAAAAGGAATTAAAGAAGAAGAAACATAAGGATTACAGTTCGATGACGCTTAAGAAGAAGAAGAAATCGTCAAATCTTCATCATCAAAATCCTCAAAGCCTTCTTCTCACAAGAAAAGCAGCTCCAAAAAGGCTCGGGAATTCATTGGCAAGGAAATGTACTCAAGCTGAATCTGAGGAACATGAGGAAGAGGAGTCATCAAGAATATGAGTCCTGTGTGGCGAAGTCTAGCTCTCTACATCGCCGCCAAGAAGTCCATCTTCAACTCAAGAAAATGACCTCACCAACAATGCCGATGAAGATAGTGATGACTACACTCCCACCTATTGCTTCATGGCAAAGGGTGCCAAGGTACTCAAATATACCTCCTCTGAATCTAGTGAAATGAATCTGATGAAGATCTAAAGCCCAAGCATTTCAAAACTTGCTAAAATTGTCAGAAACAACAAAGGGCTTTGGAAAAGGTTCAAAATATGCTAGATAAGAGTGATGATATGTTAGGTGAAGAAATGGATCGACTAAAGCTCCTCGACTGAAAATCTTCAGAGACTTCTACCAAGGTTTGACAGTTAGGGCTGACTAACGAGCAGCTCGACTAAGCTCGTGCTCGTTAAGGCTCGACTGCTAAGCTCGTTAGATTAACGAGCGTAAAACCCCGCCGCTCGCCTCGCTTGAAGCTCGTTGAAGCTCGTGAGCGCCGCCATGCGCTTGTTAACAGATTATAATGTGTTACAATATACATAATGAATGCGTAGGTATGGTTTTCAAGATAAATATTATGACTATGAAAAGAAATGAAGTAGTATGTTGCCTCATGTCGATTAGATTAAATAGATGGCTGAGGTGCTACAAAAGTTTGTCACATAATATGAAAATATATGTTGTGTTGTTACTAACTAGCTTAACGAGCTACCGTGAAACTCGTTATTAGCTTCGTTCGTTAAGCTCGTTAATCTTAACGAGCTAAATCAATGATTGGCTCTATTCATTAAGAAGCGGAAGCTACGAGCTTAACGTGTCGAATCATCGAACGCCATTAAGCTCATGAAAGCTATGAGCTTTTGGTCCAGCCCTCATTGACAGCCTCAAGGTCATCATAACACTCTTGTCTCGATCATGATAAACTTTCTATGAATTTCTTCAAAGAAAGCAAGATCTTGAGAAGCTAAGAGTGAGTTATGAAGATCTTCGTAAGGAGCGATTCATTACTTGCTCAACAAATCACGCTTCTCGTGAAGAATTTGTTCCTCCATGCTTAAAGTGCATTGAACATGAATCTGCTAATTCTTCACCTGAATGTTCAAATGCTTCAACTCTTACAAATTCTTCACCGCCTCGCTATCACTAATTCCTCATCCGAGGACATTGCTAGTATCAATCGACAATGCAGGGTTGAAGGAATTGTACATGACAGTATGTACAAAAGCCTCAAAGGGCATCGACTGTGGTGATGTGCTTAAAAGCATCCTCAACAGAACCCTAGGAAAGAGGGTATTGCCTTGAGAGGAAACTCAATGTGATGGAACATATTGAAGCCCGAGCAGATCCCAAAACCTCATGGGTTGCTGCAAAGGGCCTCCGATTGATCCATCTAACTTATCCGGCTTTACATGCGAATCTCCTCATTCTTCTCGATGAGTCATTTGACTCAACTATAAACTGTTCAAAATCAGAATGGTGAAGTATTTGCTAGATATGTTGGCACTAATCGCAGAACGGTTCCCTATGAAGAAAATCTGGTTCCCAAGAAGTGCCTTGAAAGTCTTCAGTGAATGTCCTCATGACACAACTCGTGAAGAATAGGGACCCTGATCAAATTCTTCATATGGACCAAATTCTTCAGATGGATCCAAGTCCTCATACGGACCAAATTCTCACGTGGATCAAATTCCTCAAAAGGATCAAAGTCCTCATATGATTATCATCGTATAACAACTCGCTTCGCAGGTAGAGCTAAGGGCTATGAATATGTGCATTATTCTTCAAACCAATATGTTCATAAGTCCTCAAGAATTTCTCTCCGCTTACTCATATGCTTACCCTAACCCTCTTATGTGAAACAAAATGGTTTGGCCTCTATGCCACCATTCTCATATGGTGCTCGCAGAGTGATGAACTTTTGCCACCCCTTCAGATGTGGGTGGTGAAGAAAAGGAACTAACTTCTTCTCGAGGGTCAGGTCTCCGCACGCGCTTTAAACGTCTCAAGAATTTGTCGGGGCCCCACAAAATGCCCTAAAGGACGCAGCTAATCATGATGAAATGAACTTTCATTTCACACGTCCTCATATTTCTTATCTGTTATACTGACTGATGAAATTCATCTGATGAACTTGATATCATATTCTTCACTGATGAAGTATATGAGATTGTAAGTTGCACTAATTCACCTGCAGGATGATCAACCCAAAGCCACTAAGTGGGTTCTCGATAGTGGATGTACAAATCACATGACTGGTGACAAGAATCTATTGATGGATGCTCCCTTATCACCGCCTCATCCAAGCATATCATCTTTGCTTTGACAAAGGCAAAAGTCAGTATTGTCTTGTAGGTTGTGATCTCTAAGGACATACACATGGACAAAGTCATGCTTGTTGAGTCCTTAGGATACAACCTCATGTCAATCCTCAATGCTTTGTGATCTTGATATGGTTGTTATCTTGGCAAGTATCGTTAGTGTTGTGATTATGGAAGTCGACAATTCCAAAGTCTTCAAGGCTTTAGGAGAGGAGACTTGTATATTGTTGACTTCTCTACGACCACAACCAGCCGTGTGTCTACTTGCAAAAGCTTCGTATATTTGGCTATGGCATCGGCGACTTGGTCACGCAGGCATGAGGAATTTGAACACGCTTGCAAAGAAGAAGCATGTCATTGGCATTGAGAATGTCAAATTCCTCAAGGATCACTTGTGTGGAGCTTGTGAAGCTGGAAAATGACCAAGGCCAAGCATCCAACTAAGACTATCATGACCACTACTCGTCCCTTCAATTGCTTCACATGGACCTCTTTGGTCCTAATCTTTACTCAACAGTCCTAATGATGCATCTCTATATGGCTTTGTTATTGTTGATGATTACTCTCGCTACACATGGGTACACATTGTTACTTACAAAAATGAAGTGCAGGAAGTCTTCAAACGATTTTCCTCGAGGGCTTCAACTAACTTTGTGTGAAGATCGCATACATCGAGTGACAATGGAACCGAAGTTCAAGAATTCTGGTCTTGATGCCTATCTTGATGAACTTGGTATTACTCATGAGTTATCTGCTTCCTTAGGGCATCTCCACCGCGCCTCAACAGGCCCTCCCTCAGCGATTTTGTTACCGCGGCGGCAAAATAAGGCCCCACCGTGCCCTGTGGCCCATTTTTTGCCGCTCGGGCCAAAACTGGTGCCGGCGGACTCAGTGTCAACCCGGCGCCTGGGGCGCTTTGGGAGCTGCACAAGAGAAAAAGGCGTGGGTTCGCCGAGGCGACCCAGGGCCTTTTCCGCCGCTTTGACGCTTTTCCTCGTGATCTCTCCCGCCGCCTTTCCTCCCGCCATTCTCTCCCTTTCCCCCGCTAAACCGCCTCCCGCCGCCACGAAGAAGCACGCCATGTCACCAAGAAAACGCCATGCACGTCATGGCGGGTGTGTACTTGCGACCGCCCTGCGGGCTCACCAAGGCAGAGAAGCCGAGGGCGCCGCCATCGGCCACCGGCCTGTCGAACGCCGAGTGGAGGGTGGAAGTTAAGCGGCTGGCATTCACCGCCGGCGGAACAGGCCATAGCCAAGAAGGCCCAGACAACGCGCAAGCGCTGCGCTGGGCGGCGTTCTTCCTCATCGGTCGACCAGCGGGGATGAATCCACCCGTCGTCGACCACGCCAAAGACGTGCTCTCGGGAACCACAAGCGCCGGATTCCATGGGGTTCATCGTCGCCCGCATCGCCGGCGGCGACGCCGCGACGGTGGGTTCAATCCAAACGTGACCTTCCCTCATGGTCACCACGCCACGCCAAGACGCCGCTCGCCTTCGTCGGTGTGCAGTACCCTCCATACACCTACTCGCCGCCCGCCGCCTACGCGTCCACACCGACACTCCATCTCTACCATGGACCGCTACCCTTCTCGCACCTCGGCGACGCCGACGACACGGGAGCCGACATGGACGAGATCATCGCGGCAGGATCGACCACGGCCGCCGCGTCTCCCGGGTTCGCCACCCAGGACGAGGTGGTGGACCTCAGCGGCAACATGGAGGCCGAGCTCGGCTACATCTACGGCGACGACGCGCAGGAACCCGAGGAGGAGGACGACGACCAGGAGGAGGAGGAGGAGGAGGAGGAGGAGCCGGCTCCTGTTCCGACGAAGGGGCGCCGGAAGAAGAAGAAGCGGGCGGACGGCAACAAATTGGCAAAGAAGGGGAAATGCGCCGACGCGGAAACCACGCGATTGCAGGAGTCCATCGAGCATTGCCTCGCCGCCGCCCAGGCCCGGGCCGTCCTACGCGAAGAGAAGACCGAGGCGCAGTGGTCGTCGCTAATGAAGAGCAACGCCATCAAACTCGACCTGCTCCGGACGAACGTTGCCGCGAAGAAGAGGAACACCAACATGGCTTTTCTGATGGGCGGGCGGATATGCCCAGAGCAACGACGAGAAGCTCAAGGCGGTACCTCGGGCGCAGCGAGGCCTCATCCTGAACGAGCTGCCGACGGCAACGCCGACGACGCCACGCCCACACGGATGCCAAGCCGAACGACGCTGCCTACATCATCGCCCAGCAAGCCGGTTGCCGCCGACGCAGCCCAAGACCTGGCAGCTCCGACCCCCGACGAGCCCACGACGCCGACTGCCAACGCTCGGAGCCGACACCGCCGAGTGAATCGCCGCGTGCGCACGCGATCGCGGATTTCTGTATTTTTGTAACGCCAGACTACGCCCGATCGCCGGATTTGCGGCGTCTTTTGAGAGCGGAACGACCAAGTTTAAATTTTCCACATCCCGGGCGGTGGCGGATGCGTGATCGAGCTAAGTCGCCTCAGGGCGAACCTAAGCTGCACGCCTCAAAGCTGCCGATTTAGGGCGCCTGGGGGCAAGAATCTGGCCGAGATGCCTTATACTCCTCAACGAAATGGCGTCAGGAGCGAAGAACAGAACTCTTGTTGAGATGGCTCGACTATGCTTGATGAATACAAAACGCCTAGTCGCTTTTGGATTGATGCAATTGATACCGCGTGCCACATCATCAATGAGTATATCTTCACAAATTCTTCAAAAGACTGCCTATGAACTCCTCAATCGACAAGAAACCCAATGAGTTATTTCAAAGTCTTCGTGCTAAATGTTGGATTAGAGATCCTCATCACAATTCTAAATTTGCAACCAAAGCACATGAAGGTTTTATGCTTGGTTACAGAAGGACTCGTGACACCTACAGAGTCTTCAACATCGCCTTCACAAGATTGTTGATACTGTAGATGTGCGGTTCGATGAAACTAATGGCTCGCAAAGAGAGCACCTACCTTCTGTTAGATGAACCAGAACTCGAGGAATCTATCAAGTTCAAGGCAACTGAGGATGTCATTCCTACGGAAGAATCTGCTGAAGAATTCATTCCAGTACGCGAAGAACGTCGAGCCGATGCACCTGAAGATAATGCTGAAGACAATGGTGCTGAGGAAAATGATCAAATTCCTCGACGACAACCAGCTCATCCTCGCGTTGCAAAAGAAGTGCAAGTTGACAAGATCATCGATGACATTGAAGCGCCAGGTCCTCTCACACGCTCAAAAGCTTCACATTTATCTAACTTTTGTGGGCACTATGTTTTTGTCTCTATCACAGAGCCCACTAAGGTAGATGAAGCATTTCTGGAGCAAGAGTGGATCCAGGCCATGCAAGAAGAATTACATCAGTTCGAGCTCAACAATGTCTAGGAACTGGTTAAACGTCCAGATCCTCGCAAGCATAATATCATTGGCACAAAGTGGATCTACCGCAATAAGCAAGATGAAAATGGCCTTGTGGTGAGGAATAAGGCACGACTTGTAGCTCAAGGCTACACACAGGTTGAAGGAATTGATTTCGATGAAACTTTTGCACCTTTTGCTAGACTTGAGTCTATTCGCATATTACTTGCCTATGCTAACCATCACAATATCACTTTATATCAAATGGATGTGAAAAGTGCATTCCTCAATGGTAAGCTTGAGGAAGAAGTATATGTTGCTCAACCCCAGGTTTTGAAGATCCAAAGAATCTCGACAAAGTCTTCAAACTCAATAAGGCCTCTATGGTCTCAAACAAGTTCTACCAAGGTATGATACATTGAAGGAATTTTCGTGAAGAATGGCTTCACACCCGTTCACTCGACCCTACTCTCTTTACTAAATCATATGATGGTGAACTGTTTGTGTGCCAAATATATGTTGATGATATTATCTTTGGCTGTACCGACCAACGTTATAGTGATGAATTTGTTTATATGATGAGTGAAGAATATCAAATGTCTATGATGGAGATTTGAAATTCTTCTTAGGTCTTCAAATTCGCTAATAACACAATGGCATATTCATATGTCAGAGAAATACCTCAAAGATGTCCTCAAGAAATTCGGCATGCAAGATTGCAATGCGTAAAATTCCTATGCCCACAAATGGCCATCTATTCATTGATGAAATGGTATTGACTTCGATCACAAGGTATACCGCCCATGATTGGATCTTTATTGTACTTATGTGCATCTAGGCCAGATATAATGCTTAGTGTTTGCATGTGTGCCCGATTTCAAGCTATACCAAGCGAATCACACCATAAGGCTGTGAAGCATATTCTTCGATATCTAGCTCACACACCAACACTAGGATTATGGTACCCCAAGGGCTCGCTTTTGATCTCATTGATATTCTGACTCGACTATGCTGGTGATCGTGGACCGCAAGTCAACATCTGGTACTTGTCATTTCCTGACGATCTTTGGTCCGTTGGTCCCGGAAGAAACAGAATGGCGATCACCGTCCATCGCGAAGCTGAATACATTGTTGCTGGCTCGTGTTGTGCTCAATTGCTGTGGATGAAGCAAACTCTCAAGGACTACGGCATCAACGTGAAGAATGTGCCTCTCATCAGTGACAATGAGAGTGCCATCAAGATTGCTCACAACCCAGTTCAGCACTCAAGACAAAGCACATTCAAATTCGCCATCATTTTCTTCGTGATCACGTGTTGAAGGGCTTACATCTCCATCGAGCATGTGAAGACTGAAGAACAGCTAGCCGATATCTTCACTAGGCCCTTGGACGAGAAGAGATTTAGCAAGTTGCGTGTGAGCTAAATATCTTAGAATCTTCAATGTTCTTTGAAAAGGACACACATCCTGACACTTATGCAAAATTGATGACTTAGATGTGCAACACATGAAGAAACGTTTTTCTTCAATCCATGAAGAATAACACTCTAAGTGTGAAGAAATTAATGAAGAATTTGATTCTCAGAACCCCACGACAATTGTACGCGGTGTCTGAAATCATCATTCTTATACGGTGGGTCACGCCACCACCAAAGTTGAAAATCTTCAATTTGAGTTTTTCCTCAGTTTTGAAATTCTTCAGTTTTTCAAATTCTTCAACTTTGCAAAATCTTCACTATTTCCGCTGTTTTTCTTCATTGGCTATATATATATATATATATATATATATATATATATATATATATATATATATATAGTGATGCTATTCATCACCCAGGGTGCAGAATAACTTATTCTTCACCCGAGGTAATCTTACGATCATTTCATAATTAAATTACGCTTTGGAATTCAAATAGTTACATTCCTATTCATTCACTACGTAATATTTGACATAAGAAAATAAAAAATATAGGTCATAAGACAAGAAAATTTTGCAGTTTATGTGTATTTTACACTATGTTTTTACGCTTGTAATTTTACATAACATAAAAATATTTTTACGATGATTATATATTTTCACGGCTCTTTTTTATGTCGTAAAATAAGACAAAACTTACGAAACATAAAATTACGATGTATTGATGGTAAAATAGGGGTGAAGAATAACTATTCTCACCCAGGTGACTTAATAGACAATCCTATATATATATATATATATATATATATATATATATATATATATATATATATATATATATATATATATATATATATATATATATGGGTTTATGTCCTCACAGCATTCACTTATGGCTATTTCTTCAAGTCGTTTTTTCTGCTAAGTGAATGTGATCGACCCTTCCCTCTATACTCAACCCAATCTATTCACAAATTCTTCATGTGCTGCTCTATTTGAAACTCGCTCAAAATCTTCACTGTCCTTGTCACTGAAGAAATTGCGAACGGAACTTTAAAACTGATCTTATCCAAACTTTCGGTTTTGCCGCTAAACCGCTCCGCATCCCATGATGCATTATTTTATTCACCCACGATCGTACACGATCTCCACTACACAAGACGTGGGTGACACATGTCGTGAGAAGGAGAATGGTCAGGCACGCTCGCCCTAAATCTTCGGCTAACAGTTTTCACTGCCTCTATAAATACCCTCTCCCCATCCTCACTTTTTACTCCGCCGACCTCTCTCTCCCGCCGAGCTTCAAACCCTAGCGCCACCGCTACTCCATCGTCAGCGGTGAGGAAGAGCTTCACTCGCTCGACCTCGTCGCCGACGCACTCGCCGATCATGAAATCTTCACTCCGCCGCCGAAGAAGCTGTCTTCTCCGCCAAGTTAGGGCGGAAGATCTGAACTGACGAACTTCCCAACTGTTCTTCTTAGTTCGCTCATGTTCTTCACTTCGGTAATTAAAAGTTATTTTATTACTTGCTTTGATTCTCAAACCTTCCTGAAAATCTTCAAAGGTGTTTATTCTTCAAATCTTCACACATATGAACACCTCAAACAAAATATGCTCTTGATTCGCTTTCTAAGAAATGATTTTCTTCAAGATTCCTCAATTGTGTGGATCCTCGATCTATACAACTCGAACCTAAGACAAAATCGCTTAGTGAAATTCTTGAAGGCTCATCCGTCAAATTCTCAAACTAGTTCTTTTGAAAACCTTCGAGAATGCATATGACCTCTCCAAATTCCTCGCAACTATACTCTATTCACAGGTACTCATGTCCGCTGAATCACTAGGTTCTCATCAACTTAACTCATTTGCAGCATTCCTCGAAGAAAAGTTGCATACTTCTTCGAGAATTCGCTTGTTCAAATTCCTCACCAAGAATATGGCGTAAGGAAAGAAGCCATGTAAAGGAGGAATGAGGCCCGAGGTCATGACTGCTTTTGAAATCCCTCGAGGAAATATATGTTGATTATTGCACACCTGATGAAGCCGAGTTCAGCAAAGAAAATGAAAAATCAGCGCAAGGTGCGATTCAAGGATTGAACGGAGATGGGCAAGGGAATGGAGGAGTACAGATATGTAACTCCAAAGTACATGAAGAAATTCGCACTCAATCCTCCATGCCCAAGAGCTCCATTGGCACCTGGCCAAGAAGTCAACCCACCAAAGATCAAGCGTGGTGAGGACTTTCCCAAGAATGGGCCAAGCGCCAAGCCAAATTGGCAAGACAAGCCAACGAGGCAGTGAGGAAATTCAATGAGGACTCTGCATCGCTGCTGCCATCGAGGCCTCTGCAAGCCAAGAAAATCTATGGCAAAGAAGCCCGCACAAGCCAAGTGCTTCACCAACAAAGCCCTCACGGCCAAGTTCTCAAGAAGCGCCCTCACGGCCAATTCCTCATGCTGCTCGTGCTCCTCCAAAATCCTCACCCTTCAAAGTCCTCAAGAGCTCCTCCCAAGTCCTCAGCAGCTTCGACAAAGTCCTCAAGACTGCATCTAGCCACGTACCAAAGGACTGCAGGCTTCTCCATTGCCTCTCGATGTCTCAAAGAAGTTCCTCACCTGCACCAAAGTCTTCATCCGCCCAACTCGCCAAGACTAAGGCCACACCGGACGAGGTCCTCGCCAAGTCCTAAGAAGAAACAGGTTGCCTTCCAAGTGCCACCAAGATGATGAGGTTGATGATGATGAACTTATGGAAATCATCGAGATCGCCAAGAAAGGGCCATAGAGCCAAAGGCACATCTGCGTACATCGCTGTTGGATCCGAGGAAAATCCTCGATTACATTGATCTCCGCACAAGGATCCAAACACCCTATGCCTGATTTTCATCTCGACCCCGGGCAAAGTCATATGTCACCCATTTCATCACCAAGAGAAATGGAAGTTTGAAAAGGCAAGAGAGATCAAGAAAGCTCAATACATAAAGGAGAAGTTCCTCAAGAAAAGGTTGTCGAATGACACCATGAACTTCTCAAGGTCCAGATCGAATCCAAGACCTCAAAGAAAAACTTCGATGCTTATTATGCTGATTGGCAAGGAGCCAAGGTCGATTCACAACTCGACGAAGAAGTTCACCAATGTTGCTGCCCTAACGCAACATGAAATTCCTCAGCCGAGCCTCACCAGCAAATCGAAGAACATGCCAAGACCGCTGATGAAGTTCAGTGCTGAAGAAAATGCCGCCTCCGTGGCTGATGATCCCATTCCAGCTCAAGAAATTGCTGTGGCATCCACTAGTGGTGCGCGTGAAGAAACCGAACATGTCGTGGCAATCAGATCATCATACCGCTGAGAAGTTGAACCAAGTTCCTCAGCCTCCTCCGCGCTTACACCAACTTCAATCCTTCCATCCGCTCGATGTGAAGAAGACCAAGGCTGCGAACGAGCTGCAAAGTGAAGAAACGGAAAGCATCACCGTGTCAAATTCTTCGCTGCAAAGAAAATGAAGCCAATGACCAGCCCTATGAAGATCCTATTGATGTTGTTCCACTTTCAATTCCATCAAAGGACCTTGTTCCTTTGATGAAGATTATGTGATCCCAAGCGGATCCGATGAAGAAAATCATTCCGCTGCTTCACGAGCAGATTGATGAAGAAATTCAAGTGGAAGCAATCCTTCAACCCCAATCATTTCTCACCTATGCCTCCGCTCACAGTGAAGAGGCCGGTGCCGAGGAAATTGAAGAAGATGTGGATATTGGAAGCTCAACGCCTGTGATGAACGATGACTTTGGGAAAGTCAAGATCCAAATTCTCCACTCTTCACCCCAATCCAACAGATACCTTAGTCCCCCGCTTCCAACTGCTTAAATGGGCTCGAGGAAACTCATCCCACTTCATCCGTCCATGAAGAAATTCCAGCCACTAGCGCCGATGAACTCTGCCGCCGATCCTCGATCGCACTTGCCGAGGAACAAGAAATTCCTCACCAAGAACTCGAGATTGTGATTCCAGAGGTCGTGATGCAACTCATCGACACTCCACCGCCAAAGCCAAAGAATCCTTCTCAACAAAACAAAAGTTCAAGGCTGAAGACTTCTTCAATGAGCATGTATTCTTCATCGACATAATCCATATGATTCTCGCTTCATAAGGAAGAGGCGTTTCGACCGCCACCAAGCCAATTTCTATTCCTCGGTGTTTTCAACAAAGACAAAGTCTTCGATCATGCACATATTCCTCATGTGGACATGGAGTCTCTCGCCAGCTTTTGAGCCACCTCGTTGTTCTTCACGACGCAGACTTCAATTTCTGCATCGATATCTGTGGATCGGAATGAAGAACCCATTCTTCAATTCTATGCAACACTACACATCACCGGAGACGTCAAGACGTGAACTCATGGGTGTTAGATCGATGTCCAAAAACACTCATTACAAGGCACCAAAGAATCGAATTGCTTCGTGCCCTACCACTCAGCCCTCCACTTGATGGTGCTTGTTGTATCTACAACGAACCGAACTTTCAAATCACTATATGCAAGTGCCGATGAAGCCTTTGAAGCCAAGGCAGGCCCTAAGAACCAAATTCCTCGCCAAGGAATTATTGTATGTGCCTCGGACTGTTCATCGGATTCTCGACGAAGACAATGAGTCCTATCAAAGGCCACGACTCAAATGATGAAGAAGTCGTTGGAATCATGAAGAATATGCTTTTCAATATCATTCATGGCGCTCCCGCCAACTTCCATGATTTCTTCATGAGGACTCGCAAACATTGCTATGTCACCATTTGAGCTGAAGCCTTATGCGCCTTTGGATAATGAGATTCATCAGACAAGGTCTTCACTCAATTACAAGGCTGATACACTCAACCACCGCAGCTACTTGCCTCGATTGAAGTCCTCAAACGGACATTTACCTCACCGATGACAAAGGCAATGCTACTGCTGTGATCGATGAAGGCATTCATCCATTGATGGACAGCCGCAAAGCTGCATCCTACTCCACCAATGATGACTCGCCACACATGACTCGCCGCAAATACTTCAGCCAAGCAAAGTCCTCAAGCCACAAAGACCTGTGGTGATGACTAATCGTGAGTTACTCCTCGCCTTCATCAAAAGGTTGATCGCAATCATAAATGGGTCAAGCGCCGCTTGGTTCTAATTCTTCACAACAAGACCTCAACACACAATGCAGTGAAGAAAACCACTACTACCTCCATGAAACCTTCAAACGCACTGGGCTGTTCTTTCCAATGTCTACAATGCGGAAGAACTGACGACAATGGGTCTCAAGGAAGAATTTGATCGGTCTGCACCTCCTCAAGAAATACAAGAAGGTCAAAGTTCGCTCCTTGGTGGCTAGCTCCTATTCTTCATCGCGACAATCGATGAAAATGAAGACTTGATGACACTGCAGCAGGCCCCACTACATCAACCGACCCCAACAATGTCAAGCGCCCTTCTTCAACTTGAAATTCTCCATGCGTTAGTCCTCGCCGATCCTTTGGTCATTCGATGACAAAGGGGAGAAATTTGAGTTAGTCTTCGCCGGTCTATTATATGGGCAAATTTTTGTTAAGTTACAACTCGCTCTTCCGAAACTTTTATTGGATCGAAGTTGTAATCTTAAACCCGATGGTGCTCGATACTTTTGATGCTACAAGATCTGATTCTCTTGAGCTCTAATACTTGATGCGCTTATTTTGCATGCCTGCTCCTCATTAATGTTATTGCACGATGCTGAATTTCATCAAGCACCATATTTCATCATGCATTTCAAATTCTTCATATTATATGTCAAATGCGTATGAATTACAAGATATAGGGCAGATCTCCATGATTCAACTCTTCAAATGTGCATTGCCTCAAAAGCAAATTCCTCACTATGCACATCTTCGTGGGGAGTTCTTCTATATCTTGCAATCAAATTCCTCAATTTCAGTATTTACACTTCATATGTTTATCCCCGTTGAAAACTTAACCTATATTGTCATCAATCACCAAAAAGGGGGAGATTGTAAGTGCATCTAGTGCCCCTTAGTGATTTTGGTGTATTGAAGACTTATAGGTTAAGGGACTAATGTGTTTGGGAGTGTACACAGGTCTATAAGTCTATGAGGAGTTTGATATTTACAGAGAAAGTCGACCCCTAAAAATGAAGTTCCTCGACTGAAGACTTTGACATTCTGAAGACTTTCTGAAGACTTTGAAAGTGAAGAAATTGGTGTGACCTTGAAGATTTGGTATTCATTTGAGGAACATGAAGCGTGAAGATTTTTTTTTCGTAGTTTCGTTTTTTCTCTTTCTTGAGTCATAGGAAACACCGTACTGTTAAAGGGGGTCGAGGAAATACTAAGGAAAAATTTCCATGTGATGCTCAACTCAAAATCCTACACCTACCAATCCCTTTGAGAGAAGCCTTTGAAATCTCATACAGCCAGTCAATTTCTTCAAAGGATGAGACGAAGTTCTTCTCGTCACGAGGAATTTGTTCTGACCGAGGAGTTAGGAATTCGCCAAAGCGGATTGCCTACACAAAGGAGGAACATGATAGCCCGAGGAATTTGAGATTCAAATTTCCGATCGCTGTTGTGCGCGCCAACTGTCCCAAAATATCTTATCCACCTAACGGTCATATCATTGAAGGGCATTTATGTCTTATCATGTCGGGCTGCTCCCTAGGCTATAAATAGCCGCCTTCTACAACCACTAGCTGGTTGGCTGCTCCGAGAGAAACTTGACACTTGTCATTTGAGAGCAACCCATCCTCCGAGGACTTTGAGCGAAAATCATCGAGTGAGGAAAACCCAAAACCAAACCCCTATAAACCCAAAGTGATTGAGCATCATCAAGAGATTGATCCTGCGTGATCCGACGCTTGTTACCTTTGAAGACTGTGCTTCTTCCAGACGGTTAGGGCGCCATGGTCTAGAGCATCCAAGAGGAATTGTGGATCGCCGAGTGACCAAGTCTGTGAAGGTTTGGAAGTCACTTGAAGACTTACCACGAGTGATTGGACGAGGTCTGTGTGACCTTACTTCAAGGAGAATACGGTGAGGACTTGGTGTCCCGAGCTACGTGCTCAGCGACCGGGTGTCCGGATCTGTGTCCTCGAAGTTTAAATACTCAGCCGCCCAACCTGACGCATAACCGAGACAGCAGTTGGAACTGGTCTACCAAATCATTGTCTTCACCAACCTTATCGGTTCTATCTCCTCAACCCTTTCATTTCCTCATTACTCGTGTTGAGTGTTTGTTCATATCTGTGTTTGAAGACTTTGAATGAAGACTTTCTCAATTTCCTCGCCCAATTTCTTCACCGCTTTGTCTTCATCTTGTGCTATCCTGTTTACGCTTTCTCAGATTTTGTTTGTCTTCATTTCATCATGACGACTATGCCCGCATTCTCTTATGCTTACTTCTGAGTACTTATTCCGCTGCAAGTAGTTTTCGCTAAGGAATTTCCTCACCAGCAAATTCCTCGTTGAATAATCATATAAAATCGCCTATTCACCCCACCTCTAGTCGATATAACGACTTTCAATGCCTCGTAAATGCCCGCCTTGCTCGACCAGTTGTCGTCTTTCACCAATGCATGAGAAGGGTTCGTCAGAATCAAAATTGAAATCTATTTTTTTTCATTGCAACGCACGGGCTCTTTTGCTAGTACTAACATATAAGGCACGAAATTAGGACTTCGGGCAAAAGATGAATTGGCTTGAGAGATTTTTTTTGAGACAATTCGCAAAGCTTTATTACGTCGTCACCAGTTGAACCGGGACGAAAGAGAGGTTTCCCGGGTGACCTAACCACACACGGCGGCCGACCCCAAGCTTCAAAGCATGCTTTGCTAAATTGTGAGCCTCCACATTGGAGCTCCTAAACTCATGAACGAAATTACAAGAAATAAAATTGCTAGAGTAAGCTATGATCTCATGCACAATCGCGCCATATTCCGCTCGGTTCTTCTCCTTTATGTTGTCTATCACCTCCTTGCAATCGGAGGCAACATGGATTGACTGTAGTTGGAGATCTTCCGACAAAGCTAGTGCCTCCCTTACTGCCAAAGCTTCTAGGGTGGTAGGGTTGGTGATCACCGTGAAGCCCAACGTTGAGGCCCCCAAGAACACTCCAAATTCATCTCTTGCTATTGCTGCAATGGTTCCCACGCCGCGTCTCTCTGCAACTGCTGCATCAACATTAATCTTTGACATATTGTGCGGTGGTTTGAGCCATTGCTTCGGTCTCTAGTTCACCTGGCCGGATGTTCTCACCGAAGAAACCCTAGTTTGGGTCTGAAACTCTGGAATATATCTCTGGATGAATAGATGTGTAGTCATAGGAGATTGGTGGATATCCTCATAGACCGCTTTCCTTTTCGCACTCCAGATCGCCCATAGTGTAACTGCCAATAGCATGAATTGTTGCGCGTTTAGAGCATCATTCAGGGCGAACAGCCACTGCCGAGGGTCATCATTGCTGTATTGGCTCAACTTCTCAACTAAATCCTCATCCTAAAGAGCCCAGATACAGCGAGCGTTGGTGCAATCCACCATCGTGTGCCGCCAAGAATCCCGGGCGCCACAAAGCTTGCATGCTTCAGAAACGCTCATATTTCTGTGAAAAAGAACATCGGAGGTCGGGATCGAACTTCTTGCTAGTCTCCACAGGAAATGTTTGATCTTTGGTGGTAGATTAGCTGCCCATAGCAACGACCAGGAACTGCTATCACGCTCAGTCTCCAAGGTTCCCTCCTCCTCGTCAATCCAAGATTCCCTAGCGATCTTTGTTTGTGTAATCAACCTGTACGCCGATCGCACTGAGAAGCCACCCTTCTTCTCCGCACTCCATGCCCAGAAGTCAGAGATGTTCCTTGTGCAAAGGGGTATGGTCAATATTGCCTCTGCATCGATTGGCAAAAATACCGAACGGACTAATGCTTCATTCCAAGTGGCAGTTGCAGCCGTAATTAGATCCGAGACCATAGTCGGCGGCGATGGGACCCTTGACGTGATCGGCCTCATCATGCCCTGTCTTGGAAGCCAGTTGTGGCTCCAAATACGCGTAGTTTGCCCATTCCCAATGCGACGTATGATCCCAAGCTTAAGCATGTCCCGTCCATCCAATACCGCCCGCCAAATCTGAGACGGCCTCCCTGTTGGAAATATGCCCTAGAGGCAATAATAAAAGCATTATTATTATATTTCCTTGTTCATGATAATTGTCTTTTATTCATGCTATAACTGTATTATCCGGAAATCGTAATACACGTGTGAATACATAGACTTCAATATGTCCCTAGTAAGCCTCTAGTTGACTAGCTCGTTGGTCAACAGATAGTCATGGTTTCCGATTATGGACATCGATGTCATTGATAACGGATCACGCCATTAGGAGAATGACGTGATGGACAAGACCCAATCCTAAGCATAGCACAAAGATCGTAGTTCGCTTTGCTAGAGCTTTTCCAATGTCAAGTATCTCTTCCTTAGACCGTGAGATCGTAACTCCCGGATACCGTAGGAGTGCTTTGGTGTACCAAACGTCACAACGAATCGGGTGACTATAAAGGTGCACTACGGTATCTCCGAAAGTGTCTCTGGGTTGACACGGATCGAGACAGGATTTGTCACTCCGTATGACGGAGAGGTATCACTGGGCCCACTCGGTAGTGCATCATCATAATGAGCTCAAAGTGATCAAGTGTCCGTCACGGATCATGCATTACGGTATTAATAAAGTGACTTGCCGTAACGAGACTGAACGAGGTATTGGGATACTAACGATCGAGTCTCGCAAGTAACATACCGCCGACAAAGGGAATAGTATACGGGTTGCTTGAATCTCGACATCGTGGTTCATCCGATGACATCATCGAGGAGCATGTGGGAGCCAACATGGGTATCCATATCCCGCTGTTGGTTATTGACCGAGAGCGCCCCGGTCATGTCTCAGATGTCTCCAACCCGTAGGGTCTACACACTTAAGGTTCGTGACGCTTAGGGTTAAGAGGAAGACTTGTATGTGATTACCGAATGTTGTTCGAGTCCTGGATGAGATCCCTGGACGTCACGAGGAGTTCCGGAATGGTCCGGAGGTAAAGATTTATATATGGAAGTCATCAAACGGACACCGGAAAAGTTTCGGTCATATCGGTAGATATGGAGGGTCCACCGAAAGGTTCCGGAGGACCACTGGAGGGGCCACCCCATTGGGGGCAACTTGGGCTGCGTGGGAGTCAGCCAGCCCCGTGGCTGGGCGCAACCTCCCTTGGCCCATGCGCCTAGGGTTGAGGGGGAACCCAAAGGGGGCGCCTGCTTGGGGGCAAGCCCTCCCTTGGCCACCCCTCTAGATGCATCTAGAGGGGCCGCCCTCCTCCTTCCCCTATAAATAGAGGGGTGAAGGGAGGCTGCACACACCATTGAAGGCGCAGCCCTCCCTCCCCAACACCTCTCCTCCTCCACGTAAGCTTGGCGGCCTCCTCGCCGAGAACAACACTCCATCTGCACCACGCCGTCGGCTGCCATTGGAGTTGTCTTCTCAACCTCTCCTTCCTCCTTGCTGGATCAAGACGAAGGAGACGCCGTCGTCCCGCACGGTGTTGAACGCGGAGGTGCTGTCCGCTCAGCACTTGGTCATCGGTGATCGGAATCACGCTGGGAACGCTCCATCATCACCACTCCTCGAACGCTTCCGCATCGATCTACAAGTGGTATGTAGATGCAAACTCTCTCTGACTCGTTGTTTAGTAGAACTCATAGATGGATCTTGGTGAAACCGTGAGGAAAATTTTTAATTTCTGCAACGCTCCCCAACAAGGGCATCATGAGCTAGGTCTATGCGTAGTTCTCTTTGCACGAGTAGAACACAATTTAGTTGTGGGCGTGGATCTTGTCAACTTACTTGCCGCTACTAATCTTATCTTGCTTCCGCGGTATTGTGGGATGAAGCGCCCGACCAACCTTACACGTGACGCTTACGTGAGACCGGTTCCACCGACTAACATGCACTAGTTGCATAAGGTGGCTGGCGGGTGTCCGCTCTCCTACTTTAGTTGGAGCGGATTCGATAAAAAGGGTCCTTATGAAGGGTAAATAGAAGTTGACAAGATCACGCCAGGTTATTCAGAGGTAAGAAAACGTTCTTGCTAGAACCCAATTGCAGCCACGTAAAAGATGCAACAACAATTAGAGGACGCCTAACTTGTTTTTGCAGCAATTGTCATGTGATGTGATATGGCCAAGTTGTGATGAATGATGAATGACATATTGTGATGTATGAGATCATGTTCTTGTAATAGGAATCACGACTTGCATGTCGATGAGTATGACAACCGGCAGGAGCCATAGGAGTTGTCTTTATTTTGTATGACCATGCGTGTCATTGAAGAACGCCATGTAACTTACTTTACTTTATTGCTAAACGCGTTATCCATAGAAGTAGAAGTAGTCGCTGGCGTGACAACTTCATGGAGGCACAATGATGGAGATCATGATGATGGAGATCATGGTGTCATGCCGGTGACAAGATGATCATGGAGCCCCGAAGATGGAGATCAATGGAGCTATATGATATTGGCCATATCATGTCACTACTATATAATTGCATGTGATGTTTATTATGTTTATACATCTTGTTTACTTAGAACGACGGTAGTAAATAAGATGATCCCTTACAACAATTTCAAGAAGTGTTTCCCTAACTGTGCAATCGTAGCTAAAGTTCGTCAGCTTCTAAGCACCACGTGATGATCGGGTGTGATGGATTCTTACGCTCACATACAATGGGTGTAAGACAGATTTACACACGCCGAAAACACTTAGGGTTTACTTGATGAGCCTAGCATGTACAGACATGGCCTCGAACACGGAGACCGAAAAGGTCGAACACGAGTCGATAGAAGATACGATCAACATGAGAATGTTCACCGATGATGACTAGTCCGTCTCACGTGATGATCGGACACGCCTAGTCGACTCGGATCGTAACACTTAGATGACTAAAAGGGATGTCTAATCTGAGTGGGAGTTCATTTAATAATTTGATAAGATGAACTTAATTATCATGAACTTAGTCTAAAACTTTTGAATGATATGTCTTGTAGATCAAATGGCTAACGCCATGTCAACTTGAACTTCAACGCTCTCTAGAGAAAACCAAGCTGAAAGATGACGGCAGAAACTATACGGACTGGGTCCGAACTTGAGGATTATCCTCATAGCTGCCAGAAACAATATGTCCTAGAAGGACCGCTAGGTGACGCCCTGTCTCCAGAGAACCAAGACATTATGAATGCTTGGCAGTCTCGCGGCCGATGATTACTCCCTCGCTCAAAGGCGGCATGCTTTACAGCTTAGAACCGGGCTCCAAAAGCGTTTTGAGCATCACGGAGCATATGAGATGTTCGAGGAGCTGAAACTTGTTTTCCAAGCTCACGCCAGGTCGAGAGATATGACATCTCCGACAAGTTCTATAGTTGTAAGATGGAGGAAAACAGTTCTGCAAGGAGCACATATCAAGATGTCCAAGGTTGTACAACCGTATGACCCACTTGAATATTAACCTCCCCGATGAGGCAGTCATTGATGAATCCTCCAATCGCCCCCACCAAGCTATAAGAGCTTTGTGATGAACTACAATATGCAGGGGATGGTAAAGACCATTCCTGAAGTATTCTCTATGCTCAAGTCACCGAGGTTGAAATCAAGAAAGAACATCAAGTGTTGATGGTCAATAAGACCACTAAGTTCAAGAAGGGCAAGGGCAAGAAGAACTTCAAGAAGGACGGCAAGGAGGTTGCAGCGCCTCGCAAGCAAGTTGCCGGAAGAAGTCAAAGAATGGACCCAAGCCCGAGACCGAGTGCTTTTATTGCAAGGAGGGGTCATCGAAACGGAACTGCCCCAAATACTTAGCGGACAAGAAGGCCGCAACACCAAAGGTATATTTGATATACATGTAATTGATGTGTACTTTACCAGACTCGTAGTAACTCCCGGTATTTGATACTGGTGCCGCTTGTTCATATTTGTAACTCACAGCAGAGCTGCGGAATAAGCGGAGATCGCAAAGGACGAGGTGACGATGCGCTGCCGGGGAATGGTTCCAGAGTCGATGTGATCGCCGCGCGGCACGCTACCTCTTCATTTACCTACGGATTAGTTATGAACCTTAATAATTGTTATTTGGTGCCAAGTTTGAGCATGAATATTGTATCTGGATCTCGTTTAATGCGAGATGGCTACTCATTTAAATCCGAGAATAATGGTTGTTCTATTTATATGAGGGATATGTTTGAAGGAAATATGCCCTAGAGGCAATAATAAAGTTATTATTTATTTCCTTATTTCATGATAAATGTTTATTATTCATGCTAGAATTGTATTAACCGGAAACATAATACATGTGTGAATACATAGACAAACATAGTGTCACTAGTATGCCTCTACTTGACTAGCTCGTTGAATCAAAGATGGTTAAGTTTCCTAGCCATAGACATGAGTTGTCATTTGATTAACGGGATCACATCATTAGGAGAATGATGTGATTGACATGACCCATTCCGCTAGCCTAGCACATGATCGCTTAGTATGTTGTTATTGCTTTCTTCATGACTTATACATGTTCCTGTAACTATGAGATTATGCAACTCCTGCTACGGAGGAACACTTTGGTGCTACCAAACGTCACAACGTAATCGGGTGATTATAAAGGAGTACTACAGGTGTCTCCAAAGGTACATGTTGGGTTGGCGATTTGAGATTAGGTTTTGTCACTCCGATTGCTCTGGAGAGGTATCTCTGGCCTTCTCGGTAATACTCATCACCTAAGCCTTGCAAGCATTGTAACTAATGAGTTAGTTATGAGATGATGTATTACGAACGAGTAAAGAGACTTGCCGTAACGAGATTGAACTAGGTATTGGATACCGACGATCGAATCTCGGCAAGTAACATACCGATGACAAAGGGAACAAAGTATGTTGTTATGCGGTTTGACCGATAAAGATCTTCATAGAATATGTAGGAGCCAATATGGGCATCCAGGTTCCGCTATTGGTTATTGACCAAGAATAGTTCTAGGTCATGTCTACATAGTTCTCGAACCCGTAGGGTCCGCACGCTTAAGGTTTCGATGATGCTTATATTATGAGTTTATGAGTTTTGATGTACCGAAGGAGTTCGAGTCCCGGATGAGATCGGGACATGACGAGGAGTCTCAAATGGTCGAGACGTAAAGATCGATATATTGGACGACTATATTCGAGTTCGGAAAGGTTCCAATGATTCGGTATTTTTCGAGTACCGAGAGTTACGGAATTCGCCGGGAGAAGTATTGGGCCTTATTGGGCCCTCGGGAAAGAGAGAGGGCTGCCTAGGGCAGGCCGCGCGCCCCAAGGCCTAGTCCGAATTGACTAAGGGAGGGGCCGCACTCTTCCTTATCTCCTACTCCTACTAGGAAAGGAGGAGTCCTACTCCCGTGGGAGTAGGACTCCCCTGGCGCGCCTCCTCCTAGGCCGCCACCTCCTCCCTTGCTCCTTTATATACGGGGCAGGGGGCACCCCATGACACACAAGTTGATCTACGGATCGCTCCTTAGCCGTGTGCGGTGCCCCTCCACCATATTCCACTTCGGTCATATCGTCATGAGCTTAGGCGAAGCCCCGCGTCGGAGAAGTCATATCGTCGCGAGCTTAGGCGAAGCCCCGCGCCGGTGGAGCATCATCATTGTCACCACGCCGTCGTCTTGACGGAACTCATCCCCGACACTTTGCTGGATCGAGTCCGGGATCGCCATCGAGCTGAACGTGTGCAGAACTCGGAGGTGCCGTGACGCTCGGTGCTTGGATCGGTCGGATCGTGAAGACGACGACTACATCAACCGCGTTGTTATAACGCTCGCTTTCGGTCACGAGGGCGTGGACGGACACTTCCCCTCTCTCGCTATGCCATCACCATGGTCTTGCGTGATCGTAGGAAATTTTTGAAATTACTACGCTCCCCAACAAAGGCATCCGAGCCTGGTTTTATGCGTTGATGTCATATGCACGAGTAGAACACAAGTGAGTTGTGGACGATACAAGTCATACTGCCTACCAGCATGTCATACTTTGGTTCAGCGGTATTGTGAGATGAAGCGCCCGGACCGACATTACGCGACGCTTACGCGAGACTGGTTTCACCGCCCGAGCACTCGTTGCTTAAAGGTGACCGGCGGTGTCTGCTCTCTCACTTTAGTTGAATCGAGTGTGGCTACGCCCGTCCTTGAGAAGGTTAAAACGAGTCTATTTGACAAACTATCGCTGTGGTTTTGATGCGAGGTAAGAACGGTTCTTGCTCAGCCCGTAGCAGCCACGTAAAACTTGCAACAACAAAGTAGAGGACGCCTAACTTGTTTTTGCAGGCATGTTGTGATGTGATATGGTCAAGACGTGATGCTATATTTTATTGTATGAGATGATCATGTTTTGTAACCGAGTTATCGGCAATCGGCAGGAGCCATATGGTTGTCGCTTATTGTATGAAATGCAACGCCATGTAATTGCTTTACTTTATCACTAAGCAGTAGCGATAGTCGAGAAGCAATAGTTGGCAAGACGACAACGATGCTACGATGGAGATCAAGGTGTCGCGCCGGTGACGAAGGTGATCATGACGGTGCTTGACGATGGAGATCACAAGCACAAGATGATGATGACCATATCATATCACTTATATTGATTGCATGTGATGTTTATCCTTTATGCATCTTATCTTGCTTTGATTGACGGTAGCATTATAAGATGATCTCTCACTAAAATTATCAAGAAGTGTTCTCCTGAGTATGCACCGCTGCCAAAGTTCAGAGTACCCGAGACACCACGTGATGATCGGGTGTGATAAGTTCTACGTCCATCTACAACGGTGCAAAACAGTTGCACACGCGAATACTCAGGTTAAACTTGACGAGCCTAGCATATAACAGATATGGCCTCGGAACACGGAGACCGAAGGTCGAACGTGAATCATATAGTAGATATGATCAACATAGTGATGTTCACCATTGAAACTACTCCATCTCACGTGATGATCGGACATGGTTTAGTTGATTTGGATCACGTGATCACTTAGATGACTAGAGAGATGTCTGCCTAAGTGGGAGTTTTTAATATGATTAATTGAACTTTAATTTATCATGAACTTAGTCCCGTAGTATTTTGCAAATTATGTTGTAGATCAATAGCTCGCGTTGTTGCTTCCCTATGTTTTTATATGTGTTCCTAGAGAAAATTGTATTGAAAGATGTTAGTAGCAATAATGCGGATTGGATCCGTGATCCGAGGTTTATCCTCATTGCTGCGCAGAAGAATTATGTCCTTAATGCACCGCTAGGTGATGACCTATTGCAGGAGCAGATGCGGCGTTATGAACGCTTGGCTAGCTCAATATGATGACTACTTGATAGTTTAGTGCACCATGCTTAACGGCTTAGAATCGGGACTTCAAAGACGTTTTGAACGCCATGGACCATATGAGATGTTCCAGGAATTGAAGTTAATATTTCAAGCAAATACCCGAGTTGAGAGATATGAAGTCTCCAACAAGTTCTATAGCTAAAAGATGGAGGAGAATCGCTCAACTAGTGAGCATGTGCTCAGATTGTCTGAGTACTTCAATCGCTTGAATCAAGTGGGAGTTAATCTTCCGTATAAGATAGTGATTGACAGAATTCTTCTAGTCACCATCACTAAGTTAGTAGAACTTCGTGATGAACTATAGTATGCAAGGGATGACGAAAAAGATTCTCGAGCTCTTCACGATGCTAAAATCGGCGAAGATAGAAATCAAGAAAAACATCAAGTGTTGATGGTTGACAAGACCACTAGTCTCAAGGAAAATGGCAAAGGGAAGAAGGGGAACTTCAAAAGGAACGGCAAGCAAGTTGTTGCTCGAGTGAAGAAGCCCAAGTCTAGACCTAAGCCCTAGACCGAGTACTTACACTGCATAGGAAATGGTCATCGAAACGGTAATACCCCAAATATTTGGTGGATAAGAAGGATGGCAAAGTGAACGAGGTATATTTGATATACAGGTTATTGATGTGTGCTTTACTAGTGTTTATAGTAGCCCCTGAGTATTTGATACTGCTCGGTTGCTAAGATTAGTAACTCAAACAGGAGTTACAGAATAAACAGAGACTAGTTGAAGGGAAGTGACGATGAGTGTTGGAAGTAGTTCCAAGATTGATATGATCATCATCGCACACTCCCTATACTTTCGGGATTAGTGTGGAACCTAAATAAGTGTTATTTGGTGTTGAGCATAAATATGATTTGATCATGTTTATTGCAATACGGTTATTCATTTAAGTAAGAGAATAAATTGTTGTTCTGCTTACATGAATAAAACCTTATATGGTTACACACCCAATGAAAATGGTTCATTGGATCTCGATCATAGTGATACACATATTCATAATATTGAAACCAAAAGATGCAAAGTTAATAATGATAGTGCAACTTATTTGTGGCACTCGCCGCTTAGGTCATATTGGTGTAAAGCGCATGAAGAAACTCCATGCTGATGGGATTTTGGAATCACTTGATTATGAATCACTTGATGCTTAAGTAACCATGCCTTATGGGCAAGATGACTAAAGACTCGTTCTCGGAACAATGGAGCGAGCAAATGACTTATTGGAAATAATACATACCGATGTATGCGGTCCGATGAGTGTTAAAGCTCGTGGCAAGTATCGTTATTTTCGACCTTCACAAGATGATTTGAGCAGATATGGGTATATCTACTTGATGAAACACAATTCTGAAACATTTGAAAAGTTCAAAGAATTTCAGAGTGAAGTGAAGAATCATCGTAACAAGAAAATAAAAGTTT
Source organism: Aegilops longissima (assembly GCA_021605205.1). Classification (NCBI taxonomy): domain Eukaryota; kingdom Viridiplantae; phylum Streptophyta; class Magnoliopsida; order Poales; family Poaceae; genus Aegilops; species Aegilops longissima. The sequence continues at coordinate 16,577 of JAHIAM010006714.1, read as the reverse complement.
CTACGATATGATCGCAGAGGAAAAATATTTGAGTTACGAGTTTGGCCTTCAATTAAAACAATGTGAAATAGTTTCACTACTCACGCCACCTGGAACACCACAGCGTTATGGTGTGTCCGAACGTCAGAATCAGATTTTATTTGATATGGTGCGATCAATGATGTCTCTTACCAATTTACCAATATCGTTTTGAGGTTATACATTAGAGACAGCCGCATTCACATTTAAAAGGGCACCATCTAAATCCGTTGAGATGACACCGTATGAATTATGGTTTAGCAGTAAACCTAAGCTGTCGTTTCTTAAAGTTTGAGTTGTGATGCTTATGTGAAAAGTTTTCACCGATAAGCTCGAACCCAAATCGAGAAGTGCGTCTTCATAGAATACCCAAAGGTAACTATTGGGTACACCTTCTATCACAGATCCGAAGGCAAGTTTTTCGTTGTTAAAGATGGATCCTTTCTAGAGAAGAAGTTTCTCTTGAAAGAAGTGAGGGAGGAAAGTAGAACTTGATGAGGTAATTGTACCTTCTCCCTTATTGGAAAGTAGTTCATCACGTAAATCAGTTCCAAAGTGATTCCTACACCAATTAGTGAGGAAGTTAATGATGATGATCATGAAACTTCAGATCAAGTTGCTACCAAACCTCGTGGGTCTTCCAGAGTAAGATCCGCACTGAGTGGTACGGTAATCATGTTCGAAGTCATGTTACTAGACCATGATGAACCTACGAACTATGAGGAAGCGATGATGAGCCCAGATTCCGCGAAATGGCTTGAGGCCATGAAATCTGAGATAGGATCCATGTATGAGAACAAAGTATGGACTTTGATTGACTTGCTCGATGATCGCAAGCCATATTAAATAAATGGATCTTCAAGAGGAAGATGACAATCGATAGTAGTGTTACTATCTACAAAGCTCGACTTGTCACAAAAAGGTTTTCGCAAGTTCAAGGTGTTGACTACAATGAGATTTTCTCAACTGCAGCGATGCTTAAGTCTGTCCTAATCATGTTAGCAATTGCCACATTTTATGAAATCTGCAAATGGATGTCAAAACTACATTCTTTAAATGGATTTATTAAAGAAGAGTTGTATATGATGCAACCGAAGGTTTTGTCAATCCTAAAGGAGCTAACAAAATGTGCAAGCTCCAAATGATCCATCTATGGACCGGTGCAAGCATCTCGAGTTGAATAAACGCTTTGATAGTGTGATCAAAGATATGGTTTTATATGACTTTTGGAGAAGCCTCAGATTTACAAGAAAGTGAGTGGGAGCACTACAAGATTTCGATAAGTATATGTGAATGACATATTGTTAATCGGAAATAATGTAGAATTATTCTCGCAAAGCATAAAGGAGTATTTGAAAGGAGTTTTTCAAAGAAGGACCTCGTGAAGTTGCTTATATATTGAGCATCAAGATCTATAGAGATAGATCAAGACGCTTGATAAGTTTTTCAATGAATACATACCTTGACAAGATTTTGAAGTAGTTCAAAATGGAACACCAAAGAAAAGTTCTTGCCTGTGTTACAAAGGTGTGAAATTGAGTAAGACTCAAATCCCACCACGGCAGAAAATAGAAAAGAGAATGAAAGTCATTTCCCATGCCTCACCATAGGTTCTATAAAGTATGCTATGCTATGTACCGACCTATTGTATACCTTGCTCTGAATTTGGCAAGGAGTACAATAGTGATCTAGGAGTAGATCATCGGACATTGGTCAAGAACATCCTTAGTGAGGACTAAGGAAATATTTCTCGATTATGGAAGTGAAAAAGGTTCGTCGTAAAAGGTTACGCCGATGCAAGTTTTAACACTAATCTAGATGACTCGAGTCTCAATCTGGATTACATATTGAAAGTGGGAGCAATTAGCTAGAGTAGCTCCGCAGAGCATTGTAGACATAGAAATTTGCAAAATACTTACGGCTCTGAATGTGATGTATCTGCTGACTAAAATTATCTCACAAGCAAAACATGATCACACCTTAGTACTCTTTGGGTGTTAATCACATAGCGATGTGAACTAGATTATGACTCTAGTGAACCCTTTGGGTGTTGGTCACATGTCGATGTGAACTATGGGTGTTAACCACATATAGATGTGAACTATTGATGTTAAATCACATGGCGATGTGAACTAGATTATTGACTCTAGTGCAAGTGGGAGACTCAAGGAAATATGCCCTAGAGGCAATAATAAAGTTATTATTTATTTCCTTATTTCATGATAAATGTTTATTATTCATGCTAGAATTGTATTAACCGGAAACATAATACATGTGTGAATACATAGACAAACATAGTGTCACTAGTATGCCCCTACTTGACTAGCTCGTTGAATCAAAGATGGTTAAGTTTCCTAGCCATAGACATGAGTTGTCATTTGATTAACGGGATCACATCATTAGGAGAATGATGTGATTGACATGACCCATTCCGTTAGCCTAGCACATGATCGCTTAGTATGTTGCTATTGCTTTCTTCATGACTTATACATGTTCCTCGTAACTATGAGATTATGCAACTCCGCTTACCGGAGGAACACTTTGGTGCTACCAAACGTCACAACGAATCGGGTGATTATAAAGGAGTACTACAGGTGTCTCCAAAGGTACATGTTGGGTTGGCGATTTCGAGATTAGGTTTTGTCACTCCGATTGCTCGGAGAGGTATCTCTGGCCTTCTCGGTAATACTCATCACCTAAGCCTTGCAAGCATTGTAACTAATGAGTTAGTTATGAGATGATGTATTACGGAACGAGTAAAGAGACTTGCGTAACGAGATTGAACTAGGTATTGATACCGACGATCGAATCTCGGGCAAGTAACATACCGATGACAAAGGGAACAAAGTATGTTGTTATGCGGTTTGACCGATAAAGATCTTCAGAGAATATGTAGGAGCCAATATGGGCATCCAGGTTCCGCTTATTGGTTATTGACCAAGAATAGTTCTAGGTCATGTCTACATAGTTCTCGAACCCGTAGGGTCCGCACGCTTAAGGTTTCGGCGATGCTTATATTATGAGTTTATGAGTTTTGATGTACCGAAGGAGTTTGGAGTCCCGGATGAGATCGGGACATGACGAGGAGTCTCGAAATGGTCGAGACGTAAAGATCGATATATTGGACGACTATATTCGAGTTCGGAAGGGTTCCAATGATTCGGTATTTTTCGAGTACCGGAGAGTTACGGGAATTCGCCGGGAGAAGTATTGGGCCTTATTGGGCCCTCGGGAAAGAGAGAGGGCTGCCTAGGGCAGGCCGCTGCCCAAGGCCTAGTCCGAATTGACTAAGGGAGGGGCCGCACCCCTTCCTTATCTCCTACTCCTACTAGGAAAGGAGGAGTCCTACTCCCTGGGAGTAGGACTCCCCTTGCGCGCCTCCTCCTAGGCCGCCACCTCCTCCTTGCTCCTTTATATACGGGGCAGGGGGGCACCCCATGACACACAAGTTGATCTACGGATCGCTCCTTAGCCGTGTGCGGTGCCCCTCCACCATATTCCACTTCGGTCATATCGTCATGAGCTTAGGCGAAGCCCGCGCCGGAGAAGTCATATCGTCGCGGAGCTTAGGCGAAGCCCCGCGCCGGTGGAGCATCATCATTGTCACCACGCCGTCGTCTTGACGGAACTCATCCCCGACACTTTGCCGGATCGAGTCCGGGATCGCCATCGAGCTGAACGTGTGCGTAACTCGGAGGTGCCGTGACGCTCGGTGCTTGGATCGGTCGGATCGTGAAGACGACGACTACATCAACAGCGTTGTTATAACGCCTCGCTTCGGTCTCACGAGGGTACGTGGACGGACACTCTCCCTCTCGCTATGCCATCACCATGGTCTTGCGTGATCGTAGGAAATTTTTGAAATTACTACGCTCCCCAACAATGTTTTATGGTCATGCTCCGATGGTCAATGGTTTATTCTTAATGAATCTCGAGCGTAGTATTACACATGTTTATAGCGTGAATACCAAAAGATGTAAAGTTGATAACGATAGTGTAGCGACCCGACCTCGACGGTCAAGCCTCATGTATCTCGTGCATCCTCGATCAAGATGTCGGCACACACAAGACATCAATGTATATATCAAAGTGCAATCACATGTATAAATAACGAAATGATATATACCTCATAATACTCAGCGAAACAATCAAACGGGTGTGGAGTCCCATCAACGCCATCGGCAAGTTGAGTGTAGACCGTAACCTCAGATCGTAACTCTTACTCGTCGAGTAAATATCTGCAACATGATACGTTGCAGCCGTGTAGGTCAAGACATTGAATGTACCGCAAGATCACAATAAGAGAAAATAGATGATAAACTATACTATATGCAGATGGCTTTGTGGCTCAGATCTGAGTTTTGTTTATGTAAAAGCTGGTTTTATTTTCCTACATCAAAGGAATAAATGAAGTCTGTACTATGGAGTTTTCTATCATGACATGGTTCCGCCAACCGATGTCTCATAGCCCAAAATCATCATATGTTGCCCACAATTAAGTTGTCATCCGGTGTTGAGAGTTCCAGATAAATCCAAGTCCAGATGCTCAAATTGTCCGTAATCGGGACACGGCTAATCGATTAGGTTTTAACCTCTGCAGAGGTTTGTACACTTTACCCGCAAGATTCGATCCTCTCTTTACGCTCTCGCACTTCGTGGTGTTTGAGAACAAGATGACCAAACATGGTCTTCCAAGAGTTCCTCCCACCACCGTCCGGTGCTCATCCAACCCTACCGTAGTTCTACATCTGCTAGCACCGCCCCACCAGAGTCACAACTAAGGTCAACCAAGCCAGAGCCCATAGTGACTTGCGGTTGCATGTAAGCTTCCGGCATGAAGTATTCTTCCGTCTCTTTGAGTCTGGGTGAAGCTTTCAAAGATGTCATGGCGCTTCTCCATGCATCCCGCCAACCACTGGATTCTCCAGGTGCCCGTCAACCATCCTTCACCCAAGAGTGTGTATTGAATTCTTGTCTCGAGTCTTGAAGATTTGAGGCTTTGAAGATGCAGTCCTTGCAGATTCCATCATGGAGTTGTCGCCATTGACGAGATCCTCCATTCTCACACCACTCCTCGAAGCACTCATACCAACCCCGCCTACTATAGCGTAGCATTAAAATAAATAACGCCCCGGCTTGGTAACAGGGTGATGGGTTCCTACCTCATGCATACTACTCAACTACAAGGATTCAATATCACTCTTCGGAGGGATTGTTGCTAAGATGACACTAGATGCAATAAAACACATAGGTATAAAAACATGGTCAAAGTGAACTTGCTCGGTATTACTTGATGAAGATAACAACGCTGTCGAGAAAATGACTTGGTAGAACTAATCGTCACTCCGCTGAAAATCTATATAGTCAAACATAGCATTCACATAAGCAAACATCCTAGCAAACAATTTTAGCACTCAAATAACAATCAAAACAGCAAGGAAAATCGATAATAAAACTCAAACAAAATCAAAAGAAACTTCAAAGAAAAACTACTAACGAAGATCTATGACTTTGCTACAAACATCTAATATAGTTTTGCTGTAAGTAAAAACTTAACAACAATTAAAATACTAAACTAATAAATTAACAGAAAATAAAATTTAAAATAACTAATTTAACAGAAAGTATTTTTCCATAAAATTTTATTTGCAAAAAGAAACAAATAAAAAGCTTTTATAAAACTCTAACTATGACCTATAGAAGGTTTCATACAAAACTAAGGAAAATAATTTTTTAAAATAAAATAAATTTTCTTTCGCTTGACTAACAGAAACAAAACTAAATTTTTCAAGAGTGACAAAAAGAAATAATTTGAAACTAATAAAAACAATAAAGAAAAGACTAAAACAAAACTATAACTAAAACAGTACTGTTTTGCTAAAACCTAATTTAAAAATAAAGTAAAAATAAAGAAGTATATGCTACTGGATAGACAAAACCATAATAAAACAGTAGCAAAAAGAATCAATCAAAATACTTTGTAAAACTCAAAATATGACCAAATTAGTGATTTGAACAAATTTCATCAAATTCAAATCTAAACTATTCAAATTTGAAACCTAAGTACACAAACAGAAACTTAAGCAAATTTGTGACACAATGCAAAAAGAATCAACTCAAACGGAGTTACGGAACTTAAGTTATGAACAAAAGAAGTTTGAATATGAATCTGAACAAATTTCGAAATTTTAAACTTTCAAAAACATGTTTGAGTTGAATTACTGGATAGAGGAGATCGTAACGAAGAAGTGGGCGTTGGTTTCATCTAGTTTGGATGAACGAGTAAAAAGTTATGGCTATTTGAAAAATCAGGGCCAAGCTGTGTTACAAAAGAAAAAAAAATAGCTACGGCTAAGGTCTAATATATAAATACGTAGACGACAATCTAATCTATTGTATTAGTCTAAAAGTAATAAACTACGAAAGTATAAGTAGAAAAAAAAAGAACAGAAAAGAAAGTAAGATACCTTTATAAGGCAGAGAAAGACAACTTCGGAGAGAGAAGAAAATTTCCAGAAGTCGCGCCGGAAAGGGGAAAGAAAATATTTTTCTTAGTCAAACCAAAATATTGATTTAACCCGAATCAGATGATTTTTGGAGGCTCTATGGGTCTATATTTATAGGTGGAAAAGAGACTCGCAAAGGTTAAAAGGCCAAGAATGCGACTAAACGTAGACGTAATTAAACGAAACAGAGCGGAAAAAGGCTAAGGCCTCGCACGGGCCTCTAAAGGCCTCGGCCGGCCGCGCGCGTACACTGTAATTTTTTTTGAGCAATAAAAAAGAAAAGAAAAACTATGGAAAAAAAATGGGGAAGGAATATGGCCCGCTGGGCCTGGCCCATTTAGGAAAAAGAAAGAAAAAAAAACAAAGGAGCGCCCATGCTACTATGTTGCGGGCGTGGGCGACTGTTAGTCCTAAGCGCACGTGCAGTTTTTTTTTTTGAAACAGAAAAGGAAATCTGAATAAATAAAACCAAAATAGAATTTTATATAGGCATATTACATATCAAAATTTTTAGAAAAAGATTTTCTACAGCATTAACATTATTCTAGCATTAAATAAAATACACACAAATTCAAATAAAGCAAAGAGTGCTTCAGCTCTAATAAAATCCAATAAAAATCATTTTAAAAATACCAAAATGAATTCAAATTTATTCCTCTCCAATTTTCTGTTGTAGGAATCATGTTACCCTATTTTCCATGTATTTTATTTTTGGAGAAAAATAATTTGAATAAAACTCAAATAACTCCAATTGAAAATAAATTCAAAAGAACTTTGAATTTATTTCTTTGAAACTCCTACTCATATTTCATAGGTTTTGAAGAAGTCATTTTATCTTCGCCGTGAAAATCATTGAGTTGCATAAAGTTTCAGAATTGGAAATATTTTCCAAATGAAATTCAAATATTTTCAACACCCCTTGTCATTTAAATAAATGGAAGAAGTCATGTCATCTTCTCTCCAAGGTTTTGTGATGAAAAGAATTTGAATTCATGGAGATCATAAATGCAAGGTGGAAGTTTGGGAAAGTCATTACATTCCCTCTCATTCAACTTTCAGAAAGTTTCAAATTTCACTCAATTTCACACAAGCAATTCAAACAAACAAACAAATCTATCTATTTATTATAACATTTCAAAATTTAGAATTTTGGGATGTTACAGATAGTCCCACATACTTGTGGCACTGCCGCCTTGGTCACATTGGTGTCAAGCGCATGAAGAAGCTCCATGCTGATGGACTTTTGGAGTCTTTAGATTATGAATCATTTGACACATGCGAACCATGCCTCATGGGCAAGATGACCAAGACTCCGCTCTCCTAACAATGGAGCGAGCAACCAACTTGTTGGAAATCATACATACCGATGTAAAAGCGGTCCAATGAGCGTTGAGGCTCATGGAGGATATCGTTATGTTCTCACTCTCACGTATGACTTGAGTAGATATGGGTATGTCTACTTGATGAAACACAAGTCCGAGACCTTTGAAAAGTTCAAGGAATTTCAGAATGAAGTAGAGAATCAACGTGACCGAAAGATAAAATTCTTACGATCGGCTCGTGGAGGAGAATATTTAAGTCACGAATTTGGTACACACCTAAGAAAATGTGGAATCGTTTCACAACTAACGCCACCGAACACCTCAACAGAACGGTGTGTCCGAACGTCGAATCGCACTCTATTGGATATGGTGCGGTCTATGATGTCTCTTCCGATTTACCGCTATCATTTTGGGGATGCGCCTAGAGACAGCTACATTCACTTTAAATAGGGCACCGCCTAAGTCCGCTGAGACGACATCGTATGAATTATGGTTTGGGAAGAAACCTAAGCCGTCGCTTTCTAAAAGTTTGGGGATGCGATGCTTATGTCAAGAAACTTCAACCCGAAAAGCTCGAACCCAAGTCGGAAAATGCGCTTCATAGGATACCCTAAAGAAACCATTGGGTATACCTTCTACTTAAGATCCGAGGGCAAGATCTTTGTTGCCAAACGGATCCTTTCGAAAAAGAGTTTCTCCCGAAAGAAGTAAGTGGGAGGAAAGTAGAACTCGATGAAGTACTACCTCTTGAACAGGATAGTAGTGCAGCTCGTAAAAATGTTCCCGTGATGCCTACACCAACTCAAGAGGAAACTAATGATGATGATCAAGGTACTTCGGATCAAGTTGCTACAACTTCAGAGGTCCACAAGGACACGCTCCGCACTGCAGTGGTACAAAGAACCCCGTCCCGGAAATCATGTTGTTAGACAACGTGAACCTTCAACTATGAAGAAGCGATGGCGGGCCCAGATTCCAACAAATGGCTAGAAGCCATGAAATCCGAGATAGAATCCATGTATGAAAACAAAGTGTGGACTTTGACCGACTTGTCCGATGATCGGCGAGCGATAGAAAACAAATGGATCTTTAAGAAGAAGACGGACGCGATGGTAATGTCACCATCTATAAAGCTCGACTTGTCGCTAAGGGTTATCGGCAAGTTCAAGGGATTGACTACGATGAGACTTTTTCTCCGTAGCGAAGCTTAAGTCCGTCTCAATCATGTTAGCAATTACCGCATACTATGATTATGAGATATGGCGATGGACGCCAAAACAGCGCTTCCTTAATGGTTATCTTAAGGAAGAGCTGATATGATACAGCCGGAAGGTTTTGTCGATCCTAAGAACGCTAACAAAGTATGCAAGCTCCAGCGATCCATTTATGGGCTGGTGCAAGCATCTCGAGTTAGAACATTCGCTTTGATGAGATGATCAAAGCGTTTAGTTTATGCGACTTATGGAGAAGCTCGCGTTTACAAGAAAGTGAGTGGGAGCTCAGAGCATTTCTCATATTATATGTAGATGACATACTTTTGATGGGAAATGATATAGAATTCTTGGACAGCATTAAGGCCTACTTGAATAAGTGTTTTTCAATGAAGGACCTTGGAGAAGCTGCTTATATATTAGGCATCAAGATCTATAGAGATAGATCGAGACGCCTCATAGGTTTTTCACAAAGCACATACCTTGATAAGATTTTGAAGAAGTTCAAAATGGATCAGTCCAAGAAGGGTTCTTGCCTCATTGCAAGGTGTGAGATTGAGCTCAGCTCAATGCCCGACCACGGCAAAAGATAAAGAAGAGATGAGTGTCATCCCCTATTCCTCAGCCATAGGATCTATTATGTATGCCATGTTGTGTACCAGACCTGATGTAAACCTTGCCGTAAGTTTGGTAGGAAGGTACCAAAGTAATCCCGGCAAGGAACACTAGACAGCGGTCAAGAATATCCTGAAGTACCTGAAAAGGACAAAGGACATGTTTCTTGTTTATGGAGGTGACAAAGAGCTCGTTGTAAAGGGTTACATCGACGCTAGCTTCGACACAGATCTGGATGACTCTAAGTCACAAACCGGATACGTGTATATGTTGAATGGTGGAGCAATGGCTGGTGTAGCCGCAAGCGAGCGCCGTGGCGGGATCTACATGTGAAGCGGAGTACATGGCAGCCTCGGAGGCAGCGATGAAGCAATTTGGGTGAAGGAGTTCATCACCGACCTAGGAGTCATACCCAAGGCGTCGGGGCCGATCAAACTCTTCTGTGACAACACCGGAGCTATTGCCCTTGCTAAGGAGCCCAGTTTCACAAGAAGACCAGCACATCAAGCATCGCTCAACTCCATCCGTGAAAATGTTCAAGATGGAGACATAGAAATTGTAAAGTGCATAGGGATCTAAATGTCGCAGATCCGCTGACTAAACCTCTTCCGGGCAAAACATGATCAACACCGTAACTCTATGGGTGTTCGATTCATCACAATGTAACTAGATTATTGACTCTAGTGCAAGTGGGAGATGTTGGAAATATGCCCTAGAGGCAATAATAAAAGCATTATTATTATATTTCCTTGTTCATGATAATTGTCTTTATTCATGCTATAACTGTATTATCCGGAAATCGTAATACACGTGTGAATACATAGACTTCAATATGTCCCTAGTAAGCCTCTAGTTGACTAGCTCGTTGGTCAACAGATAGTCATGGTTTCGACTATGGACATCGATGTCATTGATAACGGGATCACGCCATTAGGAGAATGACGTGATGGACAAGACCCAATCCTAAGCATAGCACAAAGATCGTAGTTCGCTTTGCTAGAGCTTTTCCAATGTCAAGTATCTCTTCCTTAGACCGTGAGATCGTAACTCCCGGATACCGTAGGAGTGCTTTGGGTGTACCAAACGTCACAACGAATCGGGTGACTATAAAGGTGCACTACGTATCTCCGAAAGTGTCTGCGGGTTGACACGGATCGAGACAGGATTTGTCACTCCGTATGACGGAGAGGTATCACTGGGCCCACTCGGTAGTGCATCATCATAATGAGCTCAAAGTGATCAAGTGTCCGGTCACGGGATCATGCATTACGGATGAGTAAAGTGACTTGCGTAAACAGACTGAACGAGGTATTGGGATACTAACGATCGAGTCTCGGCAAGTAACATACCGCGCACAAAGGGAATAGTATACGGGTTGCTTGAATCCTCGACATCGTGGTTCATCCGATGACATCATCGAGGAGCATGTGGGAGCCAACATGGGTATCCAGATCCCGCTGTTGGTTATTGACCGAGAGCGTCCGGTCATGTTCAGATGTCTCCCGAACCCGTAGGGTCTACACACTTAAGGTTCGGTGACGCTAGGGTTAAGAGGAAGACTTGTATGTGATTACGAATGTTGTTCGAGTCCCGATGAGATCCCTGACGTCACGAGGAGTTCCGGAATGGTCCGGAGGTAAATATTTATATATGGGAAGTCATCAAACGGACACCGGAAAAGTTTCGGGTCATATCGGTATTATGGAGGGTCCACCGGAAAGGTTCCGGAGGACCACCGGGAGGGGCCACCCCATTCGGGGGGGCCACTTGGGCTGCGTGGGAGGCAGCCAGCCCCGTGGGCTGGGCGCAACCCTCCCTTGGCCCATGCACCTAGGGTTGAGGGGAACCCTAAAGGGCGCCTTGCTTGGGGGCAAGCCCCTCCCTTGGCGCCGCCCCCTCTAGATGCATCTAGAGGGGCGATCCTCCTCCCTTCCCTATAAATAGAGGGTTGAAGGGAGGGCTGCACACCATTGAAAGCGCAGCCCTCCCTCCCAACACCTCTCCTCCTCCACGTAAGCTTGGCGAAGCCTCTGGGAGAACGGTCACTCCATCCGCACCACGCCGTCGTGCTGCCATTGAGTTGTCTTCCTCAACCTCTCCTTCCTCCTTGCTGGATCAAGACGAAGGAGACGCTGTCGTCCCCGCGTGTGTTGAACGCGGAGGTGCTGTCCGTTCAGCACTTGGTCATCGGTGATCGGAATCACGCTGGGAACGCTCCATCATCACCACTCCCTCGAACGCCTGCATACGATCTACAAGTGGTATGTAGATGCAAACTCTCTCTCTTGACTCGTTGCTTAGTAGAACTCTGAAAGTGCTTTATATCGACTAGAGGGGGGTGAATAGGCGATTTTTAGAAATTCTTCACAGAGGAATTTGCTGGTGAGGAAATTCCTTAGCGAAGAACTACATGCAGCGGAATAAGTACTCGAAGTAAGCATAACAGATTACAAGCATAGTCATCATGATGAAATAAAGACAATCACAGAGTACGTAAAGCGTGATCACAGGATAACACAAGATGAAGACAAATGATCAAGAAATTGAACTGAGGAAATTGAGAAAGTCTTCACCAAAGTCTTCAAGCACATATATGAACAAACACTCAACACAATAATGAGGAAATGAAAGGGTTGAGGAAATAGAACCAGATTAGGTTGGTGAAGACAATGATTTGGTAGACCAGTTCCAACTCTCGTCTCGGTTGTACGTGCGGTTGGAGCGGCCGAGTATTTAAACTCGAGGACACACAGTCCGGACACCCAACATCGAAAGCACGCAGCTAAGGACACCAAGTCCTCACCGATTCTCCTTGAACTAAGGTCACATGACTCGTCCAATCACTCGTGGTAAGTCTTCAGCGACTTCCAAACCTTCACAGACTTGGTCACTCGGCGATCCACAATTCCTCTTGGATGCTCTAGACCTTGACGCCTAACCGTCTGGAAGAAGCACGTCTTCAAAGGTAACAAGCGCCGGATCCACGCAGATCAATTTCTTCATGATGCTCGATCACTTTGGGTTTGTTGGGGTTTGGTTTTGGGTTTTTCTCACTTGATGATTTTCGCCAAAGTCCTCGGAGGATGGGTTGCTCTCAAATGACAAGTGTCAAGTTCTCTCGAGCAGCCAACCAACTAGTGGTTGTAGGGGCGCTATTTATAGCCTAGGAGCAGCCCGACATGATAAGACATAAATGCCCTTCAATGATATGACCGTTAGGTGGATAAGATATTTGGGACAGCCGGCGTGCAAAGATAAAGAACGGTCGGAATTTTGAATATCAAATTCCTCGTATTATCATGTTCTCATCAGTAGGCAATTCGAATGGCGAATTCCTAACTCCTCGATCCGAACAAATTCTCAAATGACCGTAAGAGCTTCGTCTCACATCAAGAAATTGACTGAATCTGTATGAGATTTCCAAAAGATTCACTCAAGGGATTGGTAGGTGTAGGATTTTGAGTTGAGCATCACTTGGAAATTTTTCCTTAGTATTTCCTCGACCCCTTTAATAGTACGGTGTTTCCTATGACTCAAGAAAGAGAAAATGAAACTACGAAAACAAAAGTCTTCACGCTTCATGTTCCTCAAATGAATACCAAGTCTTCAAGGTCACACCAATTTCTTCATTTCAAAGTCTTCGTAAAGTCTTCGAATATCAAAGTCTTCATTGAAGAACTTCATTTTAGGGTCGACTTTCACCGTAAATATCAAACTCCTCATAGACTTATAGACCTGTACACTCACAATGATTAGTTACTTAACCTATAAGTCTTCAATACACCAAAATCACTAAGGGCACTAGATGCACTTACAATCTCCCCTTTTGGTGATTGATGACAATATAGGTTAAGTTTTCAACGGGATAAACATATGAAGTGTAAATACGATAATGAGGATTTGATTGCAAGATATAGAAGAACTCCCCGAAGATGTGCATAGTGAGGAATTTGCTTTTGAGGCAATGCACATTTGAAGAATTGAATCATGGAGATCTCCCCCTATATCTTGTAATTCATACACGCATTAATCATATGATATGAAGAATTTGAAATGCATGATGAAATATGGTGCTTGATGTTATGCAGAGTAACGCATCAAGAGTATCGAGCCCAAATCGATCAGCTATGAAGATTTCCAAGGACTCACGAGAATCGAGCATAGATAAACTCTCGTAATCGAGCATAGAGCATAATGCATCAAAAGTATCAAAGCACCATCGGGTTTAAGATTACAACTCGATCCAATAAAAGGTTTCAAGAACGAGAGTTGTAACTTAATAAAATACTGATATAGACAAAAACTAGACCCGCTTGAAGACTAACTCAAATTTCTCCCTTTGTCATCAAATGACCAAAAGGATCGAACCGAGGATTAACGCTCTTGAGGAATTTCAAGTTGAAGACGGAGCGCCAAAGATTGTTGGGGTCGGTTGTCAAGTAGGACCAGCAGCAGTTGTCTTCCAAATCTTCATTTTCATCGTCGCGAGATGAGGAATAGGAGTTGGCCACCAAGGAAGGAACTTTGACCTTCTTGAATTTCTTCGAGGAGGTGCGATCGACCAAATTCTTCCTTGAGTCCCATTGATGTCGCTTCTTCATCAGATACATGTGAAAGAACAGCCCAGTGCGCTTGAAGGTTTCATGGAGGTAGTAGTGGTTTTTCTTCACCGCATTGTGTGTGGAGGTCATGTTGTAAAGAAGAGTACCAAACGGACGCTTGACCCATTTATGATTACGATCAACCTTCCGATGAAGACCGAGGAGTAACTCACGATCACCATCACCACAGGTGCGATAGCTTGAGGACTTTGCTTGATCGAGGTATTTGTCACGAGTCATGTGTGGCGAGTCATCATTGGTGGAGTAAGATGCTGCTTTTGAAACTGTCCATCCAATGGACGAATGCCTTCATCTATCACAGCAGCAGCCTTGCCCTTGTCATCACCGAGGTAATTGTCCGCTTGAGGACTTCAATCGAGGCGTGTAGCTGCGGTGGTTCAAAGTATCGCCCTTGTAATTTAGTGAAGACCTTGACCGATGAATCTCATAATCCAAGGCGCATAAGGCTTCAGCTCAAAAGGTGACATGGCAATGTTAGCGAGTCCTCATGAAGAAATCATGGAAGTTGACGGAACGCCATGGATGATGTTGAAAAGCATATTCTTCATGATGCCAACGACTTCTTCATCGTTCGAGTCGTGGCCTTTGATAGGACTCATAGTCTTCGTCAGAATCCGATAGACTGTCCGAGGCACGTATAATAATTCCTTGACGAGGAATTTGGTTCTTGGGGCCTGCCTTGGTTTCAAAGGCTTCATCAGCACTTGCATATAGTGATTTGAAAGTTCTTTTTCGTCATAGATACGACGTGCACCATCAAGCGGAGGACTGAGTGGTAGGGCACGAAGCAATTCAGTTGCTGGTGCCTTGTAGTGAGTATTTTCGGTCATCCAATCTAAGACCCATGAATTCACATCTTCAGCGTCTCCGGTGATGTGCAGGGTTGCATAGAACTGAAGAATTAGCTCTTCGTTCCAGTCACAAATGTCAGTGCAGAAGTTTAGAAGTCCTGCGTCGTGAAGAACACTGAGGACTGGCTCAAAGCCTGGCAGCGACTCCATATCCACATGAGGAATATGAGCATGATCAAGATTTTGTCCTTGTTGAAAAGCACCGAGGAATAGAAGTTTGCTTGGTGGTCCGTCGACGCCTCTTCCTAATGCGGCGTAATCATATGGATTATATTCATGAAGAACACGTGCTCGGCAAAGAAATCTTCACCTTGAACTTTTGCTTGGTTGAGAACGGATTCTTTTGCTTGGGCGGAGGGGTGTCGATGAGTTGCATCACCACCTCGGGAATTGTAAGTTCAGGTTCTTCAGTGAGGAATTTCTTGTTCCTCAACAGGTGCGATCCTCGAGGATTAGCAGCAGAAGAGCAGTTTCATCAAGACTAGCGGCTGGAATTTCTTCATGCACGTAACCAGTGGGTTGATTTTCTTGAGTCCATTTGGACTGTTTGTGCGGGAGTGAGGAACTTGTTGGAGCGAGGTGAAGAGAGGAGTATTGGGATGCTGACTTTCCCAAAAGTCATCATTTATCACCGAGTGGTGCATCCAATATCCACATCTTCATTTTCAATTTCCTCGGCACCAGCTTGAGGAATTTCATAGTCCGATGAGGAAATAACTGGGTTGAAGGGATTGCTTCCACTTCAATTTCTTCATCAATTTTCTCCGACGAAGCAAAGCAGACCGATGTTCTTCATCGATCCGATTGGGATCTCATAGTCTTCTCCAAAAGGAACAACTTCCTTTGATGGTATGGAGGAAATTGGAACAACATCGATTAGGTTTGCAAATGAGCTGGTCATTGGCTTCATTTTCTTCGCAAATTAAGAATCGACGCAATTGATGCTTTCCTTTTCTTCACAGCAGCTCGCTCAGCAGCCTTGGTTTTCTTCACATCGAGCGGATGGAAGAATTGGAGTTGGAGTTGAGTTGGCGCAGGAGGAGCCGAGGAATTTGGTTCAGTTTCTTCAAGAGCAACCGATGCGCCTCTGTCTTGAGCAATTTCTTCAGCGCACCACTAGTGGGTGCCTGGCGATTTCTTCAGTGGGTGGAATGGGATCATCAGCCCGGAATCAGCATTTTCTTCAAGAGGCTGAACATCATCAGCGATCTTGGCATTTTCTTCAAGAGGCTGAGCCGAGGCTCCACTGAGGAATTTCATGTTGCATTTGGGCAGCAACACTTGTGAATTTCTTCGTCGGGTTGATTTAATCTGGTCTTCTCCTTGCCAATCAGCATAGTGGGTATCGAAGTTTTTGCTGAGGTCTTGAATTTCAGTTTGACCTTGAGAAGCTCCTCGTGTCATCTTGACAACGCTTTTCTTCGAGAACTTC
>JAHIAM010006713.1:0-23450 GCA_021605205.1 Aegilops longissima | reverse complement strand
ACCCTAATGAGTGCATGAGGCCTTGGACGAAATATACAAGATGCCACTTCATAATATTCGTCCATAGGTTATTCTAGGTGCTTCGTCACCTTATTATTGGGCCAGCCCATGTAATTTCGAAATACTTAAGTATAGGCTGTTTTTAGAGTCCGTATGTGTGGGGAAACAAGAGTTAGGGTTGATTTGGACCCTCCACCAAGGGCCACGAAATTCCCCTCTTCCTCCATATATACAGCCCTTAGGGCACCGTTTAGACCTTGGGTTTTGTTTAGATTAAAAGTTACGCCATAGCTGCAACCCGCGTGCCGCTTTGTGTTCAGCGACTGGACAAAGGCGTCCACAGAACCCCACCTTGATCAATAAAGCTTTCATCTTATATTCGCAATATCCAGATTGCAATCTCAGTTTCTTGCTTGTTCTTCGTTTGCTCGCAGGAAATGACCCTCGTGGTCGAGTTGATCGTGCTCGGTGTGGTCAATAACCTCTCGGAGTTGGTTTAGCGATTGCTAAGGCGCGGCGTCCTCTCAAGACGTTCGTAGTCGGATCGTCAACGTCGACTTCCTCCAAAGCGAAAACCACATCTCATCGAAGACGGACTCCTTTGCCTCTATCGGTTTGGACCCCACCCTCAAGGGCCACGAAATTCCTCCTCTTCCTCTATATATACAGCCCTTAGGGCGTCGTTTGAACTTTGGGTTTTGTTTAGATTAAAAGTTCGCCATAGCTGCAACCCGGCGTGCCGTTTGTGTTCAACGACCGCACCAAGGCGTCTGAACCCCACCTTCATTAATAAAGCTTTCCTCTTATATTCGCAATATCCAGATTGCAATCTTAGTTTCTTGCTTGTTCTTCGTTTGCTCGTAGGAAACAGGCCCTTGTGGTCAGGTTGATCGTGCTCCGGCGTGGTCAATAACCCTCGGTAGTTGGTTTAGCGATTGCTAAGGCGCGACGACTTCGACGTTAAATAGTCGGATCGTCAAGGTCGACTCCTGAAAAACGATAGCCACCATCTCATCGAAACATCGGGACACCTGTGCCTCTATCAAGTGGTATCAGATTTCCAGGTTGCTCGGTGAGATTTTAGTGTTTTTGGTAGATTAGATCGAGTCTGTTCTTCATACCTACAGTCCACGAAAAAGCCACAAAAAATTAGGGTTAGTTCATCATATCTGAACCAATCTGAGCCTTTGCATAATCTTTTTAGGGTTTTGCTTTGTTGAATTTATGTTGCATCGTCGTGTCAAGTTCTTGGTCTTAGAGTCTAGTCTTTTAGAGTTTGAGTTCTAGTCATAAGTTGTCATGCCGCCGCCGCACCATCATCATCGCCTTGCCATCTACCACCATTGCTTATCCGCCACCGCTCTGAATCCGTATCCATATACCACCACCAATCCGTATCCATATACCACCACCAGTCTGTATCCATATACCACCACCATATACGCACCAATCCGAGTTCTTCTCATATTAGGTTTGTTTTCGAGATCCATCTAAATTCCGATTCGTGTTTCCTTGCCTGCGTAGGTCTCGAGACCCCCGGGCAGTTTTTAGGCCAAAATTTCGACGACCGAAAATATTGTTTAAAAGAGCGCCAAAAAAACAGAGCGAAAAAAAAAATTCCAGAGTGTGCTTTTCCCTTGTTTCCGTGCAGCGCCGTGATTTTTTTAGTGTTCTAGGCTCGCGTCTCTAGCACGGTCTAGCCTAGGACCAGCACAGTACCGTCGTTGAGCGTTATTCAACTTTGCATGAATTGATTATTGCTGACCCTTTTTGCTACATATTTTAAGCCTTCCCAGCTCCACATACATCTACGTCGTGTGTTTGACTCTCTCTGGTAATCGCTCTATCCAAGCTTTGAGAGTTTTGACTACAACGGTTGCCGATCACCGCCTGCTGCTGGGTAAGAACTGGTAAGAATTTGAGATTTGCTTCACGGTTTGTGACACCAGCCACCACCACCACTTGTTAGTAGTCCGTAGGATCATATTCTTGTGTGTTTCTATTGCTGCTAACCATGCCGGATCCTGGCGGACAAGACTGACCGGGAGAACTTGACGAACAAGGAGCTTCATGATAAGTTTCACAAATGATGAGTGGACAGGTGCAAGATGTGCTAAACAGATTTGACGAGGCCATGGAGAAGATAGATGGCATGGAGAAGACGTTCGAAACAAAGCTCCATAACAAGTTTAATGAATTGCTCGCGCGTCTTCCACCACCACCACCGGCTGCTCATAACGCACCTCTACAACAACAACAACAACACCGACTACCTCCACGTCGGGAAATAGCCCTCCGCCGAGCGAGTCGTGTCCCTCTTCAGCCTGGCCAAACTGCTGGTGCTGCTGTTGATACTTATGTGGCACCTGCTGCTGATGTGGAGGAGGATGATTATGTGGGAGATTACGAGGATGAAGTTGATCAAAATCAGAACTACGTGCAACCATCAGCACCACAACCACCAGGTCGTCCACATGCAAATAATGGCAATGTTAGGGCTCCCCCTCAGGTACGAGATCATGACCATCTCCCTAAACTGAAATTGAATATTCCACCATTTGAGGGTAGATATGTTCCTGATATATATCTGATGCGGAGCATACCACGTTCATCCCCATGTACACTCCGACTACCCTCTAAGCCCCAAGGATACATAAGATGAGACCTCGACTATTCGCCATTGGACACAAGGTGAACCCGTTCCTAAATGCTTCCCCTTTTCATTCGTGTGAGACATGGTTGCTACCTAATGCAAGGACACTATGCATGCCTAGGTACCAAGGAGACCCTCTCGGAGATGCTCGGAATGATGGACCAGTCCCCAAGTACAAGGATGAAGGAGCACGACGAGAGGAACCGGAAAAGGCTACAGACCGGACATCCGCCCTGGCCGGACATTGACCCCGATGATGTCAACAAAGCAGCAGAGAGCCCAACCATCGAAGGACTACAGGCGGACATCCGGCTCCCAGGCCCGGACATCCGGCCTCCACGGCCCCTAAATCCGCCCCCACCCGAAATCCGGCACCTCTCACCGATTCGCAGAAGCAGATCGCCATACAGCCCCGGACATCCGCCCGCCGCCTGACGTCCGGCCTCCCCTACTGCAAAGTGTATCCGGGACAAGTTCCATGTACCCCTTCGCCCCAAGACTATATATACTTCATCCCCTTCCTCTTTCTAGGGTAGCTTAGGTTTAGCTCATGTTTGTGTGAGAGCCTTGCTCATCCACTTGGTTACTTCTCCTCGGAGCTCAGGACCTCTTCGGAGAAGATCCCCCAAGCGGATTCAAGACCCCCTTCTAGGGTGGACCCCATCAAGACCTCCTCTCGGAGAAGAACGGCTACTCGTGTATCCTTACCTTTGTTGATTTTGAATCTTGTGCCACTTTATGCGATCGGTGATCTAGCACTTGTGTGATTAATCTCTTGTTGGTTTAGTGATTTCTCTCTCGTTTCCTCCGTGTTTCCCTCTTGTTCTTCCGCGTGTTCTTCGTGATTCCCCGCAGGATCCGCTCCAACGTGAAAGATCATCCACGTAGGGTTCCGCCCTACATCATCTTGGTATCATGAGCCACGTTGATCACGTTTATGGAGCCCCTACCCCGTGTTTTCTAGCTTGATTTTGTTGATTTCGTCCTAAATCCGAAAATCCCCACCAAAAATAGCCCCAATTTTTTTTGTGATTTGTTAGTTTTGATGATGTTTTGTTGATTTTGATCCATGGATTTGCTTGGTTTCGAGTGGATCTAGCATTTCCCCAAGTTTCCCCACTTTCCATCCACGAAATCTCTCCAATTTTGACCTTGAAATCATCAATTTCCGCCTCAAGTCGAAAATTTCCGCTAAAACGAGATCTGGATTAAATGGGCGGACATCCGGGCCTCAGGCCGGACATCCGGGCCATCCGGCCGGACATCCGGGCCCTGGAGCACCAAATCCGCTCGGTTCTGGACATACACCGCCGGAAATCTGGCCCAAACCCCGGATATCCGGCTCCTGTAGATTTCAGATTTTCCCGTTTCACCGTTTTGTCCATAACTAATTCATCCGGAGTCCGTTTTTGACGTTCTTTAGCTCGTTTTGAAGCTATTGACATCCCCCATCCCATAAAAATACTACCACCACAATTTGACTCCATAAAATTTTCGGAACTTTGGCATCTTTGCCTAGGGCTTCCACCACATCCTCCGCATAACCACCACCGACTTCCGCAACCTAACCAATTTTGTTCCCCTTTGCATTTGAGGTTGTTTGAGTTGTGATTCGAGTCTCCTAAGGTGTTTCCGCATAGGCTTGCCCACCATACACTTCAACCACCTCAACTTAACCCAATAGTTGTTTGAGCTTGTTTGAGTTGTGGCTTGTGTCTCCTAAGGTGTTTCGGCTACTTAGGGACGGCAACTTCAACTCCGACACGTGTATAGCCCATCATTCCACTTCCGCATTGCCAAGTGCAAACCACCACCGCATTCCCGCTACCACCATTTTGACATTTGACGTTTGAGATTTTGAGTTCGCGGTTTTTCCGTTTCCTAAGGTGTTTCGGCTACTTAGGGACGAGTCTCCATCATCTTGGTTTCTACATCAAGAACACCGCTACTCATCATCGCCGGACGGTAACCTCCATATCATCTTGGTATCGTGGTATCCCTCCATTGTATATTCCCCTTGCCATTGCATTGTTAACCCCTAGCCTTACTTTTGCGTTACTTGCCTATCGAGACTAGCCATTTGAGTATTGCCGGCAACGTTACTTGTGCACATTAGTGATCATACTTCCCATAGCATATATACCATATCATTGTGGTGCATATATTGGTATCATATCTTGTGTCACAAGTTTGTTCCATACACACAATTGCTATCTTGGTTTGTGCATTGTGCAAAGTGGCCATACAAAAAAAAATAAAGCTTTTAAGCAAAAGAAAGAGAGCAAAAGCGTGTAAGCAAGTGCCATAGCATCATACCATATTGCATATAAGATTGTCATATCCGATCATCTCAGATCATCTTGAGAGAAACACCGAACCATACATACATAGCATACTTGGGATAGAAGTTTATCCATTTTGCATCTTATAGGTTGTGCACAAGTGTCGATATCCGCCTATTGAGCAATCGTGCTAAGCGTCTCTCTTGAGTTGTGCAACATGAGCGTTTTCGTGGATTCCACATTTTCTGCTCATTCCTTGGTTGCACGACCCATTTATCTATCCGTGTGTGTGTTTAGTGTGCCATTCTTTGCTATTGGTCCATTTGTTTCACTTGCGAATTTGTGAATCTCTTTCAACATTATTGACTCTTGCTAACATTTTGCATTAAATTTTTGTGCCACTATCCTCACCGAGCTCCTCCATAAGCTTTACTTGTGTAGGTGTGAGAACCGACAAGGATTGGTACCAATAGTGCTATTTCATTGTCCGCATTTGAGTGAACTTGATTCATTGTCAACATCGATCAAGGTACATTGGTATAAGTTCTTCTCTTTCTCCCACTCATATTTGCTCGAGTCTTGTGATGGATAGGCAAGGCATTTCCTCTTCGGTCCTCGACAACAACGACGGCGTGAACAACTACATCACCAAAGTGTCTATCTTCGATCTACAACGACAAGTGCAAGGCACACAATCAAGATTGCGAGAGCGCATCGAGAACATCTCCATCGATATTCATCACTCCAAAGCAAGGATGATAGAGGCAAAGGTGTCCCGTCTTTCGATGAGATGTGGTTTTCGCTTTGGAGGAAGTCGACTTTGACGATCCGACTCTGAACGTCTTGAGGACGTCGCGCTTAGCAATCGCTAAACCAACTCCGAGAGGTTATCGACCACACGAACACGATCAACTGACCACGAGTGCATTTCCTGCGAGCAAGCGAAGAACAAGCAAGAAACTGAGATTGCAATCTGGATATTGCGAATATAAGATGAAAGCTTTATTGATCAAGGTGGGGTTACGTGGCGCCTTTGTGCAGTCGTTGAACACAAGCGAAATGCAAGTTGCAGCTATGGCGAACTTTTAATCTAAACAAAACCCAAGGTCTAAACGGTGCCCTAAGGGCTGTATATATGGAGGAAGAGGGGAATTTTGTGGCCCTTGGTGGAGGGGTCCGAAATCAACCCTAACTCTTGTTTCCCCACACATACGGACTCTAAAAACAGCCTATACTTAAGTATTTCGAAATTACATGGGCCAGGCCCAATAATAAGGTGACGCAGCACCTAGAATAGCCTATGGACGAATATTATGAAGTGGCATCTTGTATATTTCGTCCAAGGCCTCATGCACTCATTAGGGTGGCTTCAAAGTCCTGGAATCATCACTTGTAACTCCGTTCTTGTTCTCCTTGCGCATGGCATTATCTCCATGCTTGTTCTTGCTCAATGTCCATCCTTCTCCAAGCTAGGGCCTTCATTTGTAAGCAAAACAAATGTATCCAATTTAGGCAACATCATATTCTCATGAACATTAGAATCATTACCAAGAAACGAAAGTACGATAATTTAATTGGCGTCTTGAGCTCTAGTAATTGGTCCAAGATATGTAGCAATGGGGGCTGTGGGTGTAACAATGGTATTGATGTCCTCATCATCCTCCCCTTCTTGAAATGAAGTCGCCCCTCGACGGAAGCTCATATTCCTCACCCAAATAAGGCTTCAAATCTGCAATGTTAAAAGTGGGACTAACCCCAAAATCTGCAGGCAGCTCAAGTTTATATGCATTATCATTTATTTTCTCTAACACCTTAAATGGACCATCAACGACGTGGCATTAGCTTTGATTTGCATAAATTAGAAACCTATCCTTACGCAAATGTAACCAAACAAGATCTCCGGTGCAAAGACAACATGTTTTCTACCCTTATCTCCAGCAAGTTTATATTTAGCATTCATACGCTCAATGTTTTCCTTAGTTATCTCATGCATTTTAAAAATCAATTCAGCACGTTCTTTAGCATCAAAATTAACCTTCTCCAAGATGGAAGAGGCAACAAATCAATAGGTGCACGAGGTAGGAAGCCATACACAATTTCAAAAGGGCACATCTTAGTAGTAGAATGTTGATGAGGACATCAATACCATTGTTACACCCACAGCCCCTCTTGCTACATATACTGGACCAATTACTAGAGTCTCGCATACGCCAATTAAATTATCATGTACTTTCGTTTCTTGGTAATGATTCTAATGTTCATGAGAATATGATGTTGCCTAAATTGGATACATTTGTTTTGCTTACAAATGAAGGCCCTAGCTTGGAGAAGGATGGACATTGGAGCAAGAACAAGCATGGAGATAATGCCATGCGCAAGGGGAACAAGAACGGAGTTACAAGTGATGATTTCAGACTTTGAAGCCACCATAATGGGTGCTGAAGCCTTGGACGAAATATACAAGATGCTACTTCATAAATGTCGTCCGAGGCTATTCTAGGTGCTGCATCACCTTATTATTGGGCCAGGCCCATGTAATTTCGAAATACTTAAGTATAGGCTGTTTTAGAGTCCGTATGTGGGGAAACAAGAGATAGGGTTGATTTGGACCCTCCACCAAGGGCCACGAAATTCCCCTCTTCCTCCATATATACAGCCCTTAGGGCACCGCTTAGACCTTGGGTTTTGTTTAGATTAAAAGTTCGCCATAGCTGCAACTTCGCATTGCTTCGCTTGTGTTCAACGACTGCACAAAGGCGCCACAGAACCCCACCTTGATCAATAAAGCTTTCATCTTATATTCGCAATATCCAGATTGCAATCTCAGTTTCTTGCTTGTTCTTCGCTTGCTCGCAGGAAACAGCCCTCGTGGTCGTTGATCGTGCTCCGCGTGGTCAATAACCCTCGGAAGTTGGTTTAGCGATTGCTAAAAGCGACGTCTCGCGACGATCGTAGTCGGATCGTCAAGGTCGACTCCCACGTAAGCGATAACCACCATCTCATCGAAACATCGGACACCTTTGCCTCTATCAAGTGGTATCAGATTTCCGAGTTGCTCGGTGAGATTTTTCAGTTTTCGTAGTTTAGATCGAGTCTGTTCTTCATACCTATTGTCCACGAAAAAGCCACAAAAAAATTAGGGTTAGTTCATCATATCCAACCAATCGAGCCTTTGCATAATCTTTTAGGGTTTTGCTTTGTTGAATTTGCGTTGCATCGTCGTGTCAAGTTGCTGGTCTTAGAGTCTAGTCTTTTAGAGTTTCGAGTTCGGTCATAAGTTGTCACGCCACTGCCGCACCATCATCATCGCCTTGCCATCTACCACCATTGCTTTTCCGCCACCGCTCAATCCGTATCCATCTACCACCACCAATCCGTATCCATATACCACCACCGCTACCATATACCACCACCGCTGTCATATACCACCACCATATATCCACCACCAATCCGAAGTTTTCTCATATTAGGTTTGTTTTCGAGATCCATCTAGTTTCCGATTCGTGTTTCCTTGCTTGAGTAGGTTTGGAAAAAAAAAATAAATAAAAAAAAGTCCGAAACCACCCTCCGTTTAGGCCCAAAATTTTCCAAAACGTACTTGTCAAAAAAATTTCGCTACCCTATTTTAGGTGTTTCTAAGTGGATTGAGACGATCGCCGTTATAGAAAGTTTTTTTGACCCGTTTCAGTTTTTGGGTCCGGCGGTCAAAAAAAAAAATTTTTGGTCGAAAAATTCGTGCCCATCTGTCGGTTTGACACTGGAAGAGTTTTGAGACACTCGCCATTATAGTGATTTTTCAAAAAAAAAAAAGAGCAGCAGCAAAAAAAAAGCAGCAAAAAAAAAAAAAAAAGCGAAAAAAAATTCCAGTGTGCTTTTCCGTTGTTTCCGCAGCGCCGTGATTTTGTTAGTGTTCTAGGCTCGCGTCTCTAGCACGGTCTAGCCTAGGACCAAAGACAGATCAAGTCGTTGAGCGTTTATTCAACTTTGCATCTCTGAATTGATTATTGTCGACCCTTTTGCTACCATATTATAAGCCTTCCCAGCTCCACATACATCTACATCGTGCGTTTGACTCTCCCAGTAATCGCTCTATCCAAGCTTTGAGAGTTTTGACTACATCGGTTGCCGATCACCGTTTCTTCTAAGAAGGCGGTAAGAATTTGAGATTTGCTTGACGGTTTGTGATCGTCCACCACACCACCACCACCACTTCCTAGTAGTCTGTCGAATCATATTCTTGTGTGTTTCTATTGCTGCTAACCATGGCAGGATCAAGCCGTGAGACCGATTGGGAGAACATGACAAACAAAGCGCTACATGATAAGTTTCAACAAATGATGAGTGGGCAGGTGG
Source organism: Aegilops longissima (assembly GCA_021605205.1). Lineage (NCBI taxonomy): Eukaryota > Viridiplantae > Streptophyta > Magnoliopsida > Poales > Poaceae > Aegilops > Aegilops longissima. The sequence goes on along the minus strand of JAHIAM010006713.1, from coordinate 14,162 downwards.
ACGATGTGCTAAATAGATTTGAAGAGGCCATGGAGAAGATAGATGGCATTGAGAAGGCGTTGAAACAAAGCTCGATATCAAGTTTAATGAATTGCTCGCGCCTACCACCACCACCACCGGCTGCACCTAACGCACCTCTACTACAACAACACGGACTACCTCCACATCGCGAAACAGCCCTCCGCCGAGCTTCCCGTGTCCCTCTTCACCGCCAAGCTGCTGGTGCTTCTTTGTTGATATACATGGCTCCTCCTGCTGCGGTGGGGAGGATGATTATGTGAGAGCTTACGAGGATGAGGTTGATCAACATCGAACTCGTGCAACCACCACACCACAACCACCAGGTCGTCCACATGCAAATAATGGCAATGTTCGGCTCCCCTTCAGTACGAGATCATGACCATCTCCTAAACTGAAATTGAATATTCCACCATTTGAGGGTAGATATGTTCTGATATATATCTTACTTGGGAATTAGAAACTGAACAACGATTTACATGTTTACAATATCACGAGGAGAGGCGTGTTCCTGCTGCTGTTTGTGCTTTCACTAGCTTTGCATGTGTTTGGTGGTCCGAACATTGTAGATTATATCCTGTTCCAGCTACTTGGGCTGCTTTGAAAACTGCTATGCGTATCTGGGTTCCACCATATTATCAACGTGAATTACTTCAAAAATTGCAGCGCTTAAGACAAGGAAAAAATTCGGTAGAAGAATATTATCAGGAATTACAAACTGGCTTGATTAGATGTGGTATTGTTGAGGAGAATGAAGCTATGCTTGCACGCTTTCCGGGTGGATTAAATAGAGATTCAAACCATTCTAGACTACAAGGATTATAATAATATCACTCGATTATTCCATCTTGCTTGTAAAGCTGAGCGTGAAGTGCAGGATCGACAGCGTTGGCGCGACTAACTTTTCTCGCAGGTCGACCTTCATCATGGACACCACGTGCATCATCTACTTCCACACGTTCTACTACACGGCACCTCCGTTGCTGCCACCTCCAACCGTGATACAAGAAAGCAGGCACAACCACCACTATCTGCCAAGAGCACACCGGCTGGGCCTACAGAGCTCTTCTTCTTCCATGGCGTCAGCAGGGCACACAAGTGATATTATTTGTCGTCGTTGTAAGGGAAGAGGACATTTTAGAGAGAATGCCAATCTCAGCGTGTGATGATTGCTCTTGAGGATGGTGGGTATGAGTCCGCTAGTGACTATGATGAAGAGACTTTGGCTCTTATTACACATGAAGAACACGGTGGAGATGATTCGATCTTGAGGCGCAATACATGGCTCTTTGAAGATCTTGACAGGTATGAATGTTTAGTTGCTCAACGTGTTTTGAGTGTGCAGGTTACACAAGCTGAGCAAAATCAGAGGCATAACTTGTTCCATACAAAGGGAGTTGTGAAGGAACGTTCTATTCAAGCGTCATCATAGATGGAGGAGCTGCAACAACTTGGCTAGCATGGATATGGTGGAGAAGCTTTCTCTCACCACAAGACCACATCCACATCCTTACTACATCCAATGGTTCAACAACAGCGGCAAGGTTAAGGTAACACGTCTTTGTTCGTGTGCATTTTAGTATCTCTACATATGCTGATTATGTTGATTGTGATGTGGTACCTATGCAAGCATGTTCCTTATTACTTGGTAGACCATGGCAATTTGATAAAATTCTGTACACCATGGTAGAAACAATCAGATACTCTTGTTCACAAGGATAAAATATTACTTTGCTTCCTATGACTCTGATTCCATTTTGAAAGATGATATTAATAGAGCTAATAAAGCAAAACAGGAGAAAAATAAGAGTGAAAATCAGATTGTGGCAAAAGAATTTGAGCAACAAATGAAGCCTAATAATAAACCATCTAATGTTGCTTCTGAAATTAAACTGAAAAGTGCATGTTTATTTGCCACCAAATCTGATATTGATGAGCTAGATTCTAGCAAATCTGTTTGCTATGCTTTTGTGTGCAAAGAGGCATTATTTTCATTCGAGGACGTGCCTTCCTCTTTGCCCTCGCTGTCACTAACATTTTGCAGAGTTCATTGATGTCTTCCCACAAGGCGTGCCACCGGATTACCACCTATTCGAGGGATTGAGCATCAAATTGACTTAATTCCGGTGCATCGCTACCCAACCGCGCACCATACCGTACCAATCCAGAGGAGACGAAGGAGATTATCGTCAAGTCAGGAGCTGCTCGACAAAGGTTATATACGCGAATCTCTTAGTCCTTGTGCTGTTCCTATTATACTAGTGCCTAAAAGGATGGTGCGTCGGCGTATGTGTGTTGATTGTAGAGGCATTAATAATATTACTATTCGTTATCGTCATCCTATTCCTAGGCTAGATGATATGCTTGATGAATTAAGTGGCTCTACAATATTCTCCAAAGTTGATTTGCGTAGTGGATACCATCAAATTCGTATGAAATTGGGAGATGAATGGAAAACAGCATTTAAAACTAAGTTTGGATTATATGAGTGGTTAGTCATGCCTTTTGGGTTAACTAATGCACCTAGTACTTTCATGAGATTAATGAGCGAAGTTTCGTTGCTTTCATTGGACGATTTGTGGTAGTTTACTTTGATGATATACTGATTTATAGCAAATCTTTGGAAGAACATTTGGAACATTTACGTGCTGTTTTTAATGCTCTCGTGATGCACGTTTGTTTGGTAACCTTGGGAAGTGCACCTTTGCACCGAATTTAGTATCTTTTCTTGGCTATGTTGTTACTCCACAGGAATTGAAGTTGATAAAGCCAAGATTGAAGCTATTGAGAGTTGGCCGCAGCCCAAAACGGTCACACAAGTGAGGAGTTTTCTTGGACTCGCTGGTTTCTATAGGCGCTTTGTGAGAGACTTTAGCACCATTGCTGCACCTCTCAATGAGCTTACAAAGAAGGATGTGCCTTTTGTTTGGGGTACCGCATACGGAAGAAGCCTTCACGGTATTGAAAGATAAGTTGACACATGCTCCTTTACTCCAACTTCCTGACTTTAATAAGACTTTTGAGCTTGAATGTGATGCTAGTGGAATTGGATTAGGAGGTGTGTTATTACAAGATGGCAAACCTGTTGCATACTTTTCTCAAAATTGAGTGGGCCTAGTCTGAACTATTCTACTTATGACAAAGAATTATATGCTCTTGTTCGGACTTTAGAGACATGGCAACATTATTTATGGCCCAAAGAATTTGTTATACATTCTGATCATGAATCTTTGAAACATATTAAAAGTCAAGCTAAACTGAATGGAGGAGGATTAATGGGACGTAGACATGCTAAATGGGTTGAATTCATTGAGACTTTCCCTTATGTCATTAAACACAAGAAGGGTAAAGAAAATGTTATTCTCATAAAAGCGATGATGCTTTGTCTCGTCGATATACTATGCTTTCACAACTTGACTTCAAAATATTTGGTTTGGAGACCATCAAAGATCAATATGTGCATGATGCTGATTTTAAAGATGTAATGCAGAATTGTAAAGAGGGAAGAACATGGAACAAGTTCGATTATTAATGATGGTTTTGTGTTCCGTGCTAACAAGCTATGCATTCCTGCTAGCTCTGTTAAGTCTTTTGTTGTTGAGGCGCATGGAGGAGGATTAATGGGACACTTTGGCGTGAAGCAATAGTACTTGTCGCTTTGCTGGTAATGATTCTAATGTTCATGAGAATATGATGCTGCTTAAATTGGATGCATTTGTTTTGCCTTACAAATGAAGGCCCTAGCTTGGAGAAGGATGGACATTGGAGCAAGAACAAGCATGGAGATAATGCCAAAAGCGCAAGGGGAACAAGAACGGAGTTACAAGTGATGATTTCAGGACTTTGAAGCCACCATAATGGTGCACTGAAGCCTTGGACGAAATATACAAGATGCCTACTTCATAAATGTCGCCCCGAGGTCTATTCTAGGTGCTACAACACTTATTATTGGGCCAGGCCCATGTAATTTCGAAATACTTAAGTATAGGCTGTTTTAGAGTCCGTATGTGTGGGAACAAGAGATAGGGTTGATTTCGACCCTCCACCAAGGGCCACGAAATTCTCTTCCTCCATATATACAGCCCTTAGGCACCGCTTAGACCTTTTGGGTTTTGTTTAGATTAAAAGTTCGCCATAGCTGCAACTTCGCTAAGATTGCTTGTGTTCAATCTACCTGCACAAAGGCCACAGTAACCCCACCTTGATCAATAAAGCTTTCATCTTATATTCGCAATATCCAGATTGCAATCTCAGCTTTTGCTTGTTCTTCGCTTGCTCGCAGGAAATGTGCCCTCGTGGTCGTTGATCGTGTCCTGCGGCGGGTCAATAACCCTGAAGTTGGTTTAGCGATTGCTAAGGCGCTGACGTTCAAGACGATCGTAGTCGGATCGCCAAGGTCGACTCACTACGTAAACGATAACCACCATCTCATCGAAACATCGACACCTTGCCTCTATCAAATGCAATGAACGATTATAAGCAAATTCAATATGAGGCAAGCATTCTTCCCACATTTTCTTATTATTCTTCAAACAGCCCTAAGCATAGTAGACAATGTTCTATTGACTACTTCTGGGCTTGTCCATCAGCTTTGGGGTGACAAGTAGTACTAAAAAGCAGCTTTAGTCCCCAACATAGCCCATAAACATCTCCAAAAGTGGCTAAGAAATTTAGTATCACGATCTAAAAACAATAGTATTTGGCACACCATGCAAGCTTAATAATTTCACAAAGAACAATCAGCAACATTAACAAGATCATCGCTTATGACATGGTATAAAGTGTGCCATTTTCGAGAATCTATCCACGAAAAACAATATGTTATCCTCCCCTTCTTTGTTCGAGGTAAACCTAAAACAAAGTCCATAGATATATCCTCCCAAGGAACACTAGGCACAGTGCAAAAGGCATATATAAACCATGAGGATTGAGTCGTTGACTTAGCTTTTTTGACATGTAGTGCAAATGAGCTACAAAACGCTCAACATCCCGCCTCATCTTGGCCAAAAGAAATGTGTAGCAAGTATATCCTCCGCCTTCTTCACGCCCAAAGTGTCCCATTAATCCTCCTCCATGCGCCTCCGCGAACAACAAAAGATCTAATGTAGCTAGTGGTGAATGCATAGCTTGTTAGCACTAACACAAAACCGATCATTAATAAACTAACTTGTTCCATGTTCTTCCTCTTTACAATTCTGCATTACATCTTTTAAAATCAACATCATGCACATATTGATCTTTGATGGTCTCCAAACCAAATATTTTGAAGTCAAGTTGTGAAAGCATAGTATATCGATTTAGACAAAGCATCAAAGAATAACATTTTCTTTTACCCTTCTTGTGTTTAATGACATTGTGGAAAGTCTCAATGAATTCAACCCATTTAGCATGTCTACATTTATCTGCTTTAGCTTGACTTTTAATATGTTTCAAAGATTCATGATCAGAATGTATAACAAATTTTTTGGGCCATAAATAATGTTGCCATGTCTCTAAAGTCCAACAAGAGCATATAATTCTTTTGTCATAAGTAGAATAGTTCAGACTAGGCCCACTCAATTTTTCGTAAAAGTATGCAACAGGTTTGCTGATTCTTGTAATAACACACCTCCTAATCCAATTCCACTAGCATCACATTCAAGCTCAAAAGTCTTATTAAAGTCGTGAAGTTGGAGTAAAGGAGCATGTGTCAACTTATCTTTCAATACCGTGAAGGCTTCTTCCCAAGCGGCACCCAAACAAAAGGCACATCCTTCTTTGTAAGCTCATTGAGAGGTGCAGCAATGGTGCTAAAGTCTCTCACAAAACGCCTATAGAAACCAAATGAGTCCAAGAAAACTCCTCACTTGTGTGACCGCTTGGGTCGCGCCAACTCTCAATAGCTTCAATCTTGGCTTTATCAACTTCAATTCCCTGGAGTAACAACATAGCCAAGAAAAGATACTCGGTCGGTGCAAAAGGTGCACTTCCCTAAGGTTACTAAACAAACGCGCATCACGAGAGCATTAAAAAAACAGCACGTGAATGTTCCAAATGTTCTTCCAAAGATTTGCTATAAATCAGTATATCATCAAAGTAAACTACCACAAATCGCCTAATGAAAGTAACGAAACTTCGCTCATTAATCTCATGAAAGTACTAGGTGCATTAGTTAACCCAAAAGGCATGACTAACCACTCATATAATCCAAACTTAGTTTTAAATGCTGTTTTCCATTCATCTCCAATTTCATACGAATTTGATGGTATCCACTACGAATCAACTTTGGAGAATATTGTAGAGCCACTTAATTCATCAAGCATATCATCTAGCCTAGGAATAGGATGACGATAATGAATAGTAATATTATTAATGCCTTCACAATCAACACACATACGCCGACGCATCATCCTTTTTAGGCACTAGTATAATAGGAACAAAGACAAGGACTAAGAGATTCGCATATAACCTTTGTCGAGCAGCTCCTCAGTACTTGACGATAATCTCCTTCTGCTTCTCCGGATTGGTACGTATGGTGCGCGGTTGGTAGCTGGCGCACCGGGAATTAAGTCAATTTGATGCTCAATCCTCTAATAGGTGGTAATCCTGGCACGCCTTGTGGGAAGACGCCAATGAACTCCCAAGAAAATGTTAGTGACAAAGCAGGGGCAAAGAGGAAGGCACGCCCTCAAATGAAAATAATGCCTCTTTGCATTACACAAAAGCATAGCAAACAGATTTGCTAGAATCTAGCTCATCAATATCAGATTTGGTGGCAAATAAACATGCACTTTTCGCCTTTAATTTCGTATAACATTAGATGGTTTATTATTAGGCTTCATTTGTTGCTCAAATTCTTTTGCCACAATCTGATTTTCACTCTTATTTTTCTCCTGTTTTGCTTTATTAGCTCTATTAATATCATCTTTCAAAATGGAATCAGAGTCATAGGAAGCAAAGTAATATTTTTATCCTTGTGAACAAGAGTATACCGATTGTTTCTACCATGGTGCAATGAATTTTTATCAAATTGCCATGGTCTACCAAGTAATAAGGAACATGTTTGCATTGGTACCACATCACAATCAACATAATCAGCATATGTAGAGATACTAAAATACACATTTAACAAAGACGTGTTACCTTAACCTTGCCGCTGTTGTTGAACCATTGGATGTAGTAAGGATGTGGATGTGGTCTTGTGGTGAGAGAAAGCTTCCACCATATCCATGCTAGCTGTTGTTGCAGCTCCTCCATCTATGATGACGCTAATAGAACGCCTTCACAACTCCCTTTGTATGGAACAAGTTATGCCTCCGATTTTGCTCACTTGTGTAACTCTGCACACCAAAACACGTTGAGCAACTAAACATTCATACCACCAAAGATCTTCAAAGAGCCATGTATTGCTCCTCAGATCGTAATCATCTCCACCGTGTTCTTCATGTGTAATAAGAGACAAAGTCTCTTCATCATAGTCACTAGCGGATCATACCCACCATCCTCGTAGTAATCATCACATCGCTGAGATGTGCATTCTCTCGCGAAAATGTCCTCTTCCTCACAACGACGACAAATAATATCACTTGTGTGCCCTGCTGACGCCCATGGAAGAAGAAGAGCTCTGTAGGCCCAGCAGGTACTCTGGCGATAGTGGTGGTTGTGCCTTTCTTGTATCACTGTTGGAGGTGGCAGCCGACTGAGGTGCGGTGTAGTAGAACGTGTGGAAGTAGATGATGCACGGTGTCCATGATGAAGGTCCACTCGCAAAAGTTAGTCCGGCCAAGGTCTCGCCGATCCCTGAGACTTCACGCTCAGCTTTACAAGCAAGATGGAATAATCGAGGGATATTATTATAATCCTTGTAGTCTAGAATGGTCTGAATCTCTATTTAATCCACCCGTAAAACGCAAGCATAGCTTCATTCTCCTCAACAATACCACATCTAATCAAGCCGCTTTGTAATTCCCGATAATATTCTTCTTTCACCGAATTTTTTCCTTGTCTTAAGCGCTGCAATTTTTGAAGTAATTCACGCTGATAATATGGTGGAACCCAACGAGTACGCAGATAGCAGTTTTCAAAGCAGCCCAAGTAGTCCGAACAGATATAATCTACAATGTTCGCACCACCAAACACATGCAAAGCTAGTGAAAGCACAAACAAAGCAAGCAGAACACGCCTCTCCTGGATATTGTAAACATGTAAATCGTTGTTCAGGCTCTAACTCCCAAGTAAGATATATATCAGAACATATCTACCCTCAAATGGTGGAATATTCAATTTCAGTTTAGGAGATGGTCATGATCTGCACTCAAGGGGAGCCCTAACATTGCCATTATTTGCATGTGGACGACCCGGTGGTTGTGGTGCCGGTGGTTGCACGAGTTCTGATGTTGATCAACCTCATCCTCGTAAGCTCTACATAATCATCCTCCCCACCGCAGCAGCAGGAGCCATGTATATCAACAGCAGCATCAGCAGCTTGGCCAGTCAAGAGGGACACTGGAAGCTCTCATGGAGGGCTGTTTCATGATGGGAGGTAGTCCATGTTGTTGTAGTAGAGGTATGTTAGGGTGCAGCCGGTGGTGGTGGTGGTAGACGCACGAGCAATTCATTAAACTTGTTATCGAGCTTTGTTTCAACGCCTTTCTCAATGCCATCTATCTTCTCCATGGCCTCTTCAAATCTATTTAGCACATCGTCCACCGCCCACTCATCATTTGTTGAAACTTATCATGTAGCGCTGTTGTTTGTCATGTTCTCCTCCCGCCTCCGCCGGCTTGTGATCCCGCCATGGTTATAAAAAGAATAGAAACACACAAGAATATGATCCGCCTGACTACTAGGAAGTGGTGGTGGTGGTGTGGATGGACCACAAACTGGTCAAGCAAATCTCAAATTTTACCATTTACCCAAAGAAGAAAGGTGATCTAAGAACCGATGTAGTCAAAACTCTCAAAGCTTGATAGAGCGATTACCGTGAGAGTCAAACGACGATGTAGATGTATGTGGAGCTGGAAGGCTTATAATATGGTAGCAAAAGGGTCAAGAATAATCAATTCAGAGATGCAAAGTTGAATAAACGCCAACGACTTGCAGATCTGGTGGCCTGGTCCTAGGCTAGACCGGCTAGAGACGCCGAGCCCAGAACACTAACAAAATCACGGCTACTGCACGGAAACAACGGAAAAGCACACTGGAATTTTTTTTTCGCCTTTTTTTTTTTTGCGCTGCTTTTTTTTGGCTGTTTTTTTTTTTTGCTAAAATCACTATAATGGCCAGTGTCTCAAAACTCTTCCTGTGTCAAACTCGACAGATGGACACGTAAATTTTTTCGACCAATCTTTTTTTCGAACGCCTTGACCCAAAAACTCGAAACGGTCAAAAAACTTTCTATAACGCCGATCGCCTCAATACACTTAGAAACACCTAAAATAGGATAGCCAGAAAATTTTCGACAAGTGCTGAAAATTTTGGGCCTAAACGGAGGGTGGTTTCAGCATTTTTTTTCCAAACCTACTCGGCAAGGAAACACTAATCGAAACTAGATGGATCTCAAAACAAACCTAATATGAGAAGAACTCGGATTGGTGGTGGATATATGGTGGTGGTATATGGCAGCGGTGGTGGTATATGGTAGCGTGGTGGTATATGGATACGGATTGGTGGTGGTATATGGATACGGATTCAGGCGCAATGTGATAAGCAATGGTGGTAGATGGCAAGACGATGATGATGGTAAGGCAACAAGCGCGACAACTTATGACCGTAACTCAAACTCTAAAAGACTAGACTCTAAGACCAAGAACTTGACACCGACGATGCAACCAAAATTCAACAAAGCAAAACCCTAAAAAGATTATGCAAAGGCTCGATTGGTTCGGATATGATGAACTAACCCTAATTTTTTTTGTGGCTTTTTCGTGGACAATAGGTATGAAGAATGACTCGATCTAAACTACGTAAAATCGGAAAATCTCACCGAGCAACCCGGAAATCTGATACCACTTGATAGAGGCAAAGGTGTCCTGCCTTCGATGAGATGGTTTTCGCTTTGGAGGAAGTCGATTTTGACGATCCGACTACGAACGTAAGCGAGGACGCTACTTTAGCAATCGCTAAACCAACTCCGAGAGGTTATCGACCACACCGGAGCATCGATCAACTCGACCTCGAGGGTCTGCTTCTCGCGAGCAAACGAAGAACAAGCAAGAAACCGAGATTGCAATCTGATATTGCGAATATAAGATGAAAGCTTTATTGATCAAGGTGGGGTTCAGTGACGCTTTGTCCGGTCAGGAACACAAACGGCACGCCAAGTTGCAGCTATGGCTAACTTTAATCTAAACAAAACCTAAGGTCTAAACGGTGCCCTAAGGGCTGTATATATGGAGGAAGAGGGGGAATTTCGTGGTCTTTGGTGGAGGGGTCCAAATCAACCCTAACTCTTGTTTCCCACATACGGACTCTAAAAACAGCCTATACTTAAGTATTTCTGAAATTACATGGCCTGGCCCAATAATAAGGTGACGCAACATCTAGAATAGCCTATGGACAAATATTATGAAGTGGCATCTTGTATATTTCCGTCCAAGGCCTCATGCACTCATTAGGGTGGCTTCAAAGTCCTGAATCATCACTTGTAACTCCGTTTTGTTCTCCCTATGGCATGGCATTATCTCCATGCTTGTTCTTGCTCCAATGTCCATCCTTCTCCAAGCTAGGGCCTTCATTTGTAAGCAAAACAAATGTATCCAATTTAGGCAGCATCATATTCTCATGAACATTAGAATGGCTACCAAGAAACGTAAAGTACCGATAATTTTAATCATGCATGAGCCTAGTAATTGGTCCAAGATATGTAGCAAGAGGGGCTGGGTGTAACAATGGTATTGATGTCCTCATCAAAGGAGAAGGGACTATCTGACAAGAAACTTGCAAAGACATAAAGAGGAGCAAGATGCAAGGATGGAGGAGATTAGAGCCTTGATCAAGTCTCCATTTCTTCGGCTCATCTTCAAGGCGCTACATTCAAGCCACAAGTCTTCGTGAGCGCTAAACGACGCAAGTGCAAATCGCCCGTCGCCCACATCTACATGGCGTACTCACCATCACGCTCGTGATCAACATCGCCATGAAGGGCAAGTCACCTCCAAGCATCATGTGCACGGCGACGATTTAACGCCAAGGAGCTCAAGCACTATTAAACGACATCATCATCATGAAGATGCTTGATAGAGGCGAGGTGTCCCGATCTTCGATGAGATGATAACTCTCGATTTGTGGAGTCGACTTTTGACGATCCAACTACAAACAGCATGACGTTAGACGCTTTTCTTAGCAATCGCTAAAACCAATCTCCTTAGGTTACCGACGATGCCAAGCATACATCACCCTAACTACGTAAGGTCTATTCTGCAAGCAATCAAGAACGAGCAAGAATATGATAAAGCGATCTGAATATTGCGAATATATATGAAGTATTGATAATGGTGGGGATCTGTAAGTGTCTTGGTCCCGGTCGTTGGACACAAACGGCGCACACGGTTGCAATGGCTAACTTTTTAACTAAACAAATCCTAAGGAAAAGCTACTAGATGGATCTACTTATATAGGAGCAAGGGTGACGCCAAGGAGGTGGAGGACGTCCCAAGGCAGCCTAAAACTAATCCTAGGTCGTACAAGGCCAATGGGCCCAAGTGGAGGTGACGAACACCTTTGGACTTGTAGTTTGACTCGGATTCTCTGCAAGAAGATCAGATTGTTTCGTCCATAACTCAACGCTCCGGACGGATTTTAAGGTGATTTCAATTGGGCTGGAAATGCACTAAATCTATTTTCCAACAAAAAAGAATCAACCAATTTGGAGTCCGATGAAAAGTTATTAACGCTTTGAGTCGTATGTGTTCAGTAGTCCTAATCTGAGTCCAACGTGAGAGACTTGGACTCATCTTCTCTTGGGCTAAAAGTGACATGAGAGAACTTTTTGAACAGCAGTAAACATCTCTTTCCCCTTATCTTCAAATGTGGATTGTACAAATGTCCCATACACCGCAATTAGACATGGCACAAAAGTTTGTGAAATATTTTGTCCCGATGGCATAAATAAATTATTGCATAGTTTGCATTAGAAATCACCTCACAAATATACATGTATGCAATATTTTTGGTCGTATCCAAGGTAATCATGTCCTCATCAATGCTCCACAAGCGCAAATGCACAAGTCCCAACAAGCCCTACTTCACGCCAAGTCGAAGCTTCATGAGCACAAAAGAAGACCGGCGAGACGACCACCACCAAGACGCGGCGTATTGGCCACATCAACCACTTCGCATCTTCGCCATGTTCTCAAGGCATCTTCGCTTTGACGTATTTGCATCTTCGCCTACTTCCCACTTAAGTACGCCTACAACAACTTCTTCAAGTCCAAGGCCACCACCCACGAGCCAGGGCTTACACTTCCATCTTTGGAAGCCCTCAAGGAAGATGGCTGAGCATGGAAACTCCCCACGGTCATGGAGACGAGCTATGAGGTGCCACATCATATGGGCCTCAACACCAAGATGGTGACAAGACGGTTGCAAGGGCCATCCCTTCACCATGACGCCACGAAAGCGTGAATCTCTTCTACAACATGAAGATTTTGCCCACATTGACGTTCATAATCCCGAGTAAAGCTACGCCGACCAAGATGGAGACATTTGCACCTACATCTCTCCCAGCACCCACATATGTCGAGATGCCCCATTGTAATGTGAGGAGAGCCACCACCCCATGAGCGACATGAGTGACTCCACCAGACGTGACATTGAGAGCATTTCCTATGAGAGGATGAGGTGACCACCACTAGCCCCACATCATGAGAGCATGCCACACATCCTATGTGAGGTTGAGTGCCATTTGAGTGACTCCACCCACCATACGAAAGTGAGAGCATCCTTGAGGGAGTGAGGAGCCACAACACTTAGTGAGTGAGGTAGCTGACACCACATGAGGCCACTATGATTTCTAACGACTTAATCTCTACTCCTAGTGTGTTTTTGATGTAGGCGGAACCCTATGTGGACGATCTTTCACGCTTGGAGAGAACTCACGAGGAACACTAAGAACACGGAAGAACAAGAGGGAAACACCTGGGAAACGAGAGGGAATTCACTCAACCGACAAGAAAACAATCACACAAGCGCTTAGATCGATGAACACATAGAGTAGCACAAGATTCAAGAACAATAAAGGTAAAGATACAAGAGAAATGATCTTCTCCGAGAGGAGGTCTTGATGGGGTCCACCCTAGGAGGGGGTCTTGAACTGCTTGGAGGATCTTTCTCCAAGAGGTCCTCGATCTCAAGGAGAAGTAGCTAAGTGGATGAGCAAAGGCTCTCACAATCAAATATGAGCAAATCCAAAGCTAACCCTAACTAGGAGATGGAGGGTCCCATTTATAGTCTTAGTGCAAATGGAAGTCAAAACGGCGGGGTATATGGGCTTCACTCAGATTGTGCATCGGACGTCCTGGCGCTTGGACGTCTGGTTGCTCTGAAGGTCCGGCCGTCTCGAGACGCTCGGACGTCTGTAGATTCTTCTTCTCGTCAGAGGTGCGCTTGGCCGCCCTCAGAAGGGATCGGCCGTCTGGGCTTGGGAGGGTCCTGACGTCCCGAGGTCAGCTTGTCAGTCTCGTAGTTCCAGCTGAGAAGTCCTGGACCGACGTCCCGGCTGGCCTCGGTCGTCAGTGAAGTTTGATTCGGGTGACGGCGTTCCGACATCCCGAGGCGCCGCATCGTCTGTGTCCTGGGAATCGCTTGACGTCTCTAAGGGGTTCGGACGTCTGTATTCCAGCTTCCAAATGCATCCCTTCTTCTCGACATACTTGGGGTCCTCGCCGCCTTGGTTTCTGCAAGTAGTAGATCCTTGGTTCGGCCCATTTATCTCTGTCTACACATAGAGTTTCGGAATGAGGTAGTAGCCATGTCTCATGGGTAGAAAAGAAGTTAGAGAGGAGCGAGTTCACCTTATCTTCAATAGCCTTGCCTGGCTCTGTCATGGGTCCCGTGGTGTTGAGGGAGATGGCACGTCTGGGGATGAGTGGGGATGCTCCTGATCATCTCCCCTTGGGAGAGATCCACTCCTGGATCAAAAACTTCATCTCCATGGAAAGGTGCAA
>JAHIAM010006712.1:0-76940 GCA_021605205.1 Aegilops longissima | reverse complement strand
GACCTTTGGCTTCGAGCCACCATGCTGCTTGGGAAGACTATGCGAGGTTCTTCTTGCCTTGAAGGTGCAGATTGGTCACCGATTGCTTCTTCTTCTTTGCAGCCATTCTGGGGTCAATGCTGTGACGACCAAGAGCCTTGCGCTTCTCAAATTTCATTGTAGGATAGCACACACTTGTCACCAGATTTTCATGCGCCACGAGAGCCTTTAGCTTCGCGCTTCTTGTGAAAGGCTTCTTTGAGATCGCAAAGATGGTCTTGAAGTTTTTGACATCTTGTACGCTGAGCTTTGCCACATGCTTCTTGAACTCGAGCTTTCATAGTCGATCTTGTGCTTCGCTTCAACGGACGCCGAGCAAGAGCTAGCTCAAGCAATGGCGCCATTGAAGGAGGCGCTGAGGCCAATGGGAAGTTGCAGATCTTCAAAGCTGAGATTTGGGTTGTCAAACCACTCATCAATGAAGTGATGGATGATTGCCACATCAAAGAGGCAAATCATTGAAGATCTCTGCTTCTTCCTTTCTCTTGATCAGTTGCTCAAGAGCATCATCTGCAAGATCTTCATCGCTGGATAGATCAATGTGCTCTTCTCGCAGAATGGCAGCAGGAGTCAGTGCCTGATCAGAATGTTTGACGATTTTCTTTTTCTTCTCCTTCTTCTTGGAGATGCGTGATTGATCTTCGATCGCATAATCGCCTTCGGGGAGGCGCAGGGCTGCTGGCTTCGCACATGAAGCTTTTGGAGGAGCAGCTGATCTTGAAGCCTTAGCCTTCTTTTACTTCCGCGGCTTTGGAGTAGGAGCAGGGCTTCACTGCTGTCGGCCATCATCGTAATGATCCACTTTGGCACCTTGGACCGAGATGAGTGATTAGGCCATCAAGGTTGTAGAAAGGACCGATGACATTGGGTTCTCAGATCACGGAGCCACCAAGACGGGAGCAGAGGGACCAGGGTTGAAGTCTAATCCCAATGACTTCTTGTTTTCCTTGGTCGATGCCTTTATGCGGCCGGAAGTTTCGCTTGAAGAGATTATCGCCACGACACCGTGAGCAATGACGATGGGTCGGCATTTTCAGCCGAGGTCCACGGACCATACAAGGATAGAAACCCCGTGCAATAGCTTCACTCGTTTGGGTGGAAGGCCTCAAAGAGAATATCACCCAAGGACCTTTGATAACATTCTTTTCAGCGTATTCCCGGTCACTTAACTTGTATTTGAACCATTGTTCAGCCTAATATCGTCAATCCATTGGATTCGTGGTTCTTGCGCTAATTATAATTCTCTTCAGATCTGTCTTGTAAAGCTCGCGAGGTCATCAGCAAATCTTTTGATGTTCCTCACGACACTCGCTCGCAACCCTTCCTCATCGATTTCTCGCAGCCATGAACTTCAAACTGAATGGCTTCAACACGCTCAAAGGCTTCACAAGCTTTCGCTTGCTGGACAAACAGAACCGCGCCGGAGAGTTAATGTGATGTCAGAAGAATTTCGCAAACGAATGCGCACTATGAGAACCAAGGGATTCTCCCACGGACATGTACCGTGACAACATTAGAGATGCGAGGGAAGGGAAGAGATCATATGCATTCTCGTAAGATTTTGAAGATAAATCAGTTTGAAGACATTGACCTCATGATGCTAAGACATTCACTTATACGCTGAGAGTTGGTTCCAGATTTGTACGAATCCGTGAATAGGTACAAGTGAGGAATCCAACTAGATATGAAGCTTAAGTGAATATACTAGGCAAGATGATATGCGCATGTAATAGATCTAACATTGTATAGGCGAAACCAACTTTGGTAAACAGGATGAATCTTTGAGGATCAAAAGATGGTAAAATAGAGTTATATTTACCACTCAAGAACTGCTAGATGGGATGAGTAGGAGACCGAAAGCTTCCATCCACCGTGCCCTAACTTGGCGACGGAGGACAACTATGGCGGCGGCGGAGAGGACGATGTTCATGTCGCGTGAGGACGACGCCGGAGAAGTCGCGGCAGCTAAGCGCCGGTCACCGGGCGTTGCCACGAGCTAGCGGTGGCGCTTAGGGTTTTGACGAGGTGGAGAGGTGAAAGAAGGTTTTTTTTACCGCAGGGACATGTATTTATAAGGAGGTGTGCGGCTCAACACAATTACTCAGTGCCCTTAGCGGTTCACACTGAGGGGTACGTGGCAAGCATGCAACATACTCGAGCTGTCCCATCGCTCCCACGCCTCCGTGTTTGTTTGATGGTCATTCCTGCCCGGATTTCAAACAATAAGGATGAATCATTTAAAACAGTTTTAATGTTTGTCTCGTGTCTTCACGACAAGGACGCAGAGAAGACATTCGACGCTTCAATAGAATGCATATGATTTGGATAGATAGAGTTTGAGATAGAAAGCATAGAGAGATTAGGGTCCCATCACATTCACTTAGTTCAAAAGATTCAACTAGGAAGACATAGCTATAAGTGAATGTCAGAGAGGATGTAACACTAGTATGTATATATATATATATCGTAAAGCAATCAAATCAGCATAGTGAAGAAAATCATGAAGATAAGTTGAACTTTGAAGACAAACCAAATGTGAAGACATAGCTAAAATAACGCCATGAGTGAAACACTTCAAACAGAGAAATTTGGTGGTATGCTACTCCATCAGATAGGAAGTATTAGACCTGCATATCAAGACACAATTATCGTGGCGCCCAAGTCAAATTCGCTAATGTATTCACACTTAGAATGTAAGTCTTATTGATTGAATATATACTTTACTTCGTGTGTTGCACATCTAAGTCATCAACATGCATAAGTGTTAGGATGTGCCTCGATCACAGTGACATTTGAGGATTCCAAGATATTTAGCTCACACCGTAACTTGGAAAACCTTTTTCATCCAAGGGCTTTGTGAAGATATCTCGCCATTGCTCTTCAAAGGTTGACGTGAATGATGTCAATATCCTTTTCATGACATGATCTCCGAGAAAGTGATGACGAATTTCAATGTGCTTTGTCTTCGAGTGTTGGACTGGATTGTTGGCAATCTTGATGGCGCTTTTGTTGTCGCAGAAGAGAGGTACTTGTTTCATATTGATGCCATAGTCCTTAAGAGTTTGTTTCATCCATAGAGGCCGAGTGCAGAAGATCCAAAGAACAATGTATTCAGATTCAGCAATGAGAGTGATACATGCTCGCTTCTTTGAAGACCAATGACAAGTGATCGTGCTGTAAAGTGACATGTGCCCGATGTAGACTTGCATCCACCTTGTCACCAAAGATAATTAGCATTCGAGAATCCAACCGATCAAATTTGAGCCCTTTGGATACCATAATCCGAAAGTTGGGGTGTGAGCCAAATATCAAGAATTCGCTTCACCGCTAAGTGATGCGATTCCTTTGGTGCCGCTTGAATCGAGCACACATGCAAACACTAAGCATAATATCCGCCTAGATGCACATAGGTAAAGTAAGGAACCAATCATGGAGCGGTATACCTTTTGATCAAATTCTTTACCATTGTCGCCGGGACCTGTATGGTGTTTGGTCGGCATTACGCTGTAACCTTTGCAATCTTGCATTCCAAACTTCTTCGCATAATCTTTGAGGTATTTTTCGAGATATGAAGATGCCATTCCTTTGTCGATTTAATTTGAAGACCAAGGAAGAACTTCAGCTCACCCATCATGGACATCTAATATTGCTCTTGCATCATGTATCCAAACTCATCACTATACTTCGTTGGTGCACCAAGATAATGTCATCCACATATATTTGGCACACAAACAGTTCACCATCATATGTCTTCGTGAAGAGTGTTGGATCGAGGGATCCAGTGTTTGAAACCTTTGCTCTTCGTGAAGTCTTTGATCGATTATACCAAGCGCGAGGAGCTTGTTTGAGGCCATACATGTTGCTTTGTTTAGCTTGTACACCATATCGTGATGTTTTGGATCTTCAAAGCCGTGGTTGAGCGACGATACTTCTTCTTCAATCTTGCCGCTGAGAAATGCACTTTCACATCCATTTGATATAGCAAGATGTTGTGGTGGTTAGCGAGGCTAGCAAGATGTAATAGCTTCAAGCCTAGCCACAGAGCAAATGTTTCATCAAGTCAATTCCTTCAACTTGAGTATATCCCCGAGCCATAAGACGTGCTTTGTTTCCCATTTACTTGACCATGCTCATCTTGCTTGTTTCGATATATCCATTTTGTACCAATAATGTTATGCTTATGAGGGTCGACGCTTGACAAGTTCCCAAACATTGTTCAGCTTGAACTGCTGAAGTTCTTCTTGCATAGCTTGTATCCATTCAGTTCCATAAAGGCTTCAGCTACTTTCTTGGGTTCTCGATATTGACACAAAGGAAAAGTGTCCATGTAAATTTGCTAACTGTGTTGATCTTGAGCTAGTAAGGGACCAGTGCATTGATGCTATCAATTATCTTCTCAATTTGTAATTCATTTGCACTCGAGGATGAATTGGACGAAGACTTTGCTCTTGCCGATCATTGTCATCATTGGAAGGATTATCTTCAAACCGAGCATTGTCTTCAAAGTTGGTTAGGTGCAGAATGATAAGTTCCTCTTCAGTCTGTGCTTCGTAAGGCATGATTTCTAGTTCCCATCAGCTTGATAGATTCATCATGGAGCTTCGCCTAGTGTACTTGGTAGGAGCTCTTTGTGAACTATTGGTTTCATCAAATCGCACGCCCACAGCTTTCACGATTTTGTAGAGATAGAGGTTGAAGACTCAGAAGAGTGCGAGTCCTTTCAGAATCGAGCATGAAGCCTTCATGAGCTTTAGGTGCAAATTTTGACTTGTGATGGGGATCCTTGATCCAAGACCTAGCTCCAAATACTCAAGTAGCCGACATTTGGCTTCTTGCCAAGAAGGAGATCATATGATGTTTTGTTCAAGCTTATGGATGTAAACACGGTTGATGACGTGACATGTCAGATCAATAGCTTCAGCCGTAACTTTCTTGGTGTCTTGTACTGCCGAGCATTGTTCGAGCCATCTCAATGAGGGTTCTGTTTCTGCGCCCACGATGACATTTTGCCGAGGTGTGTATGGAGCAGAACTCATGAGTGATTCCCATTGTATCCAGATAGAGATCAAGTCCGATGTTCTTGAACTCAAGGCCATTGTCACTTCGATATGCTTGATCTTGACGCCATAATTGGTCATGGCTCGATTGGCAAAGCCCCAAGACATCTTGTACTTCAGCCTTGTAGAGAATTATGTGCACCCATGTATATCTTGAGTAGTCATAAACAATGACGGCTTACAGAGACAAGCAGTTGTTGTGAGGGTAGAGTAGTGAGTAGGGCCAAATAAGTCCATGTGTAACAAATCGAACGGCCGAGATGTCGCCATGATTGTCTTCGACGGGTGCTTCGCCTAGTCATCTTTCCAGCTTCGCAGCACCACACAGATGATCCTTCTTGAACTTGACACCCTCGATGCCTATGACATGCTTCTTCTTGGCGAGTGTGTGTAAGTTCCTCATGCCAAGATGCCCCACCGATGCCGTGAGCCAACATTCAAGCTTTTGCCGAAGACATACGGCAAGTCAGGACCTGCCGAGAAATCTACCATGTATAGATCATCTTCCGATACCCTTCAAAGACTAGAGACTTGTCGATTCCATTAGTACAAGGCAACGATGTTTTCCGAATAGCACAATCATGTTCAAGTCACAAAGCATTGAGATGTATATTGTTGAAGCCAAGGATTCAACAAGCATCACTTTATCCATGTGTTGATCCTTTGAGATTGCAACTCTACCTAGACCCAATATCTTGCTTTTACCAAAGGTCAAGAATGTGATGTGACTTTGTCCGATGGACGAATGTTGAGTCCATGAGAAGACTTCGATCACCAAATATATGATTAGTGCATCCGCTGTCCATAATCCATTCTCAAGCATGAGGTGTCATACCCTACAAAGACAGCTTAGGGGATAGGCTTCACCAAGAGTATTGTGAAGCATAAACATTTGACGGCAAGAGGATTATTGAAGCTCATATCAAGATTAGGACTGATAGGATGAATGGCAAACAATTCAGAACAAAATACATAGTGAGACCATTTGGGCATTTGATCTTGCGCCTACAAGATGTTTTAGGTCCCCAACAATATCATCGACGCCTTTGATTTTCGGCCGAGACCCTTCCCCAAAAAGAAAGTTAATTCTTCTTAACCACCCACATCTTCGTGGGGTGGCTTAGACGCAATGTGTCTAAGTGCAGATCCGAGAACTTCGCTTTGGAGCCCTAGCAAATAGCCTTGCAGGAGATGAATGATACTCATATGAATAAGGTAAAAGTTCTTTGTTCTATGAACATAGCGGTTTGAAGACACACGCCATATTCATAAATTTGAGTACGGTTTCCTTCAAAACATTGGCGTTAGGGTGACTCTGTGAGTCCTCCGTCTGCTTGAAGCCTTTGGACCATATGACGCCTTAGGTCCGGGGTTTGTCTTCATCCTGTGGTGTCATGACCACATTCACTGGAAGATTCTCGAGACAACTTTTGGGAACCCAGATATTCTTCATAGGTGGTCCATTCTTGCAGTTAGTGCCAATATACCTGGCAAACACTTCACCATTCTGATTCTTGAACAACTTATAATTTGCATCAAGGATTCATCAATGATAATAGGATTAGTACAGTAAATCCAGATAAGGTGTATGGATCCACCAAGGTCCCTTTGCAAAGAACCCATGTGGTTTTGGGATACTACTCACCTTCCAAAGAGGAACCATCAACGCTCATTTTCCTTTCAACCCAACACCCTCTTTCCTAGGGTTTCGTTCAGAATCGCTTTTGAGGACATTGCAAAGTGTGTGATGTCCTTTCGACTTTTATACATCCCTGCTTCAAGCAATGTCTTCAACCTAGCATTTTCATCAAGAATAGCAAGTGGTATCCTCCGCAGAGGGGTTAGTTACCACATCAGAGTTGAAGACAATGCAACAAGAGCAGCAGCTTGAACATTCAAAGAACAGAGGTAGCGATATCACGCCAAGGCATTTTAGACATGGTGGTTCAAATCCATCCTCGAAGGGACTGATCTGCTGAGCGCGGTGACTCATTCTCTTTTGAAGATCTTCATGAGCCTCTCTCAATTTCTCAAGCTCTTGCTTCCTTTGAAGATAATCATAGGAGAGCTTTTCATGAGTGGTTGAGAGCGATTCATGACGACTTTCAAGTTCTTGGTACTTAGCATGAAGATTTTTATGTCTTCAACTAAGGACTGTGAACATGTCATTTCCGGCCCAACAGGTCATCGCTTTTGTCTAACAGTTTTGAGTATGTTCCATAGCTTTTTGTTGTTCAGCTTGCAATTTTAGCAAGTGTTTTGTAGCTGGGCTTGATTCACAATCGAGTCATCTTCACTTGATGTTTGAATGTAAGCATCACGTGATTTTACCTTGGCACCACGTGCCATGAAGCAAGAGGTGGGAGCAGGGTCGCCCTTGTCATCGCCTTCAGCCGGTGGTGTGGAAGTCATTGTCTTCATTGTTGAAGATGGACTTGGCAACATAGGTCGTGGCTAGAGCCAGACTTGCAACACTGTGGTCGACTCTCTCCGCACTCCACCTCCGCCTCCTCGTATGCACTCCACCTCCAATCCATTTCCTTCCCAACAAAAGCACGAGCCTTGCCAGATGAGCTCTTCTTATGAGATGAAGACTTTGATGAAGACTTGGAAGAAGACTTTGAAGATTTCTTCTTCTTCTTGTCATCAGAATCATATTCCTTGCTCTTCTTCTTCTTCTTCTCATTGTCCCACCGTGGACACTCGATATATAGCGCCCGTGTTTCTTGCACTTGTGACATGTTCTCTTCTTGTGGTCATGAGTGGAAGCTTCATCATTTCTTGAGCTAGATCGTGAAGACTTTCTGAAGCCCTTCTTCTTGGTGAACTTCTGGAACTTCTTCACAAGCAAAGCAAGTTCCTTTCCAATGCCTTCAGATCATCGAATCGCAATGATTCTTCTTCGATGAGGAAACAACTTTTGCCTTCAAAGCGAAGTTCGCCATAGTTGGGACCATAGATATCTCTTTTCTCGTAAAGTCGAACTCATGTGTGTTGAGCCTCTCAAGTATATCGACGGATCGAGTGTCTTGAAGTCGTATGCTCTTGTATCATGAGAGAAAGGGTGTCAAAGGAGCTGTCAAGGATCTCAGAGTGTCTTGACGATTTCATGCTTGGTAATCTCAAGGGCGCCGAGAGCACGAAGCTCATTTGTGATGTCGTGAGGCGATCAAACGTGAGCTGACATTTTCATTATCGCTTTCTTGAAGCGTTGAAGAGGTTGCGAAGAACACCGATCCTTTGATCTCTCCGGGTTGAGACGCTTCGCTGACCTTGGATAGCCAGTCCTAGACTAGCTTCAACGCTTCCAGAGCACTCACACGGCCATACTGCCCTTTGGTCGATGACCACGATAATGTTCTTGGTAGTTGAGTCCAGCTTGAATGAACTTTGACATCGCAGGGTGACACCTTCACCAGCTTTTGGGAACGCCGTTTTGACGACATACCGTAGGTCGACATCATCGGCTTCAAGATGCATGCGATCTTATTCTTCCAAGAGGGATATTCAGCCCATCGAACACGGGCAAGCAGCGGAGACTTTGATTATCCCCGCAATGATATAGCTAAAACCTGTGGTTAAACTCAATCACACGTAACAAGGAGTACCTTGCTCGATACCAATTGAAAGTGCTAGTTATCGACTAGAGGGGGGGTGAATAGGCGATTTTATGAAAGTCTTCATAACATGGAAGTTTTGAAGACAAACAGAGAAATGACCTAATTGATATGCAGCGAAGATAAACTACAACAAGCAAACCATACTCAAGTAGACAACAATGTGAAAGTACAAAACTAATAGCAGCTTAGTAGTAAGGATCAGATGGAAGATAGTAGGAAGCCAACCAACTATAGTAGTCAAGCAATGAAGTCAAACAGTAAGACAAATAGGCAATGACTTCACGAAGACAAACACTAAGTAAGGGAAGGGAGAGGATAGAACCACCACTTGTTGAAGACACAGATTTGTTGACCAGTTCCAGCTTGTCGTGACAATCAGACGTCTGTTAGGAAGGCTGAGATTCAACTCTGTAACACCGCTGCCTTCAGCTTATTCCCTTGAGCTAAGGACACACAGCCTCGCCTAATCACTCGTAAGTCTTCAAGGTAGACTTCCAGCACCTTCACAGACTTCGCTCACCGTGATCCACAATGACTCTTGGATGCTCAGAACGCGACGCCTAACCGGCCGGAGGATTCACAGCCCTCAAGTGTAATAAGTCTCTGTGTCACGCAGATGTAAAGACTTCAAGGATGCCTAACACTCTTGGCTCGGGTGTTTGGGCTTTGTCCTCGCAAGGATTTCTCTCTCAAAGGCTTCGAGGTGGGTTGCTCTCAAACGACAAAAGCCGCACTAACTCTAAGCAGCCACCAATTTATGGTGTAGGGGTGGCTATTTATAGTCACCAGCAACCCGACCTGATATGACCGAAATGACCCGGGTCACTAAGGAACCGACATGTGTTCCAACGGTCGATTTCAAACACACACGACAACTTTACTTGGGATACAAGCAAAGTCGACTCATCCAAACTGGATAAGATTTGCTCTCATTGTCTTCGCCAAGACATAGGATTTGGGTTGAGTATCACTTCACCATTCCGACTTTGTTCACTTGGACCCCACTTAACAAAGACGGTGGTTCCTATGACTCAACAAAGAAGAAAAGGAAACAACGAAACAACACAGCCTTTCAAGGCCCATAGTCTTCACTCAATGTCTTCATGTCATAGTCTTCAATATGAATATCTTCATTTACCACCATTGTCATCAATGTCTTCATACATTTTAGGGTCATCTCCGTAGGTAAACCAATCAATGAGGGACACTCACCGTGTTATCCTGCAATTCTCACAAACACATTAGTCCTCAACCAAATTTGTCGTCAATACTCCAAAACCAACTAGGGGTGGCACTAGATGCACTTACAATTATTAGAGGAATTACTAGGATAAGGCCTAGGATTAAAGTTTCTCTATATGCTTGTTACCAAAATTATTCCTACCAAGAAAATTCACATCCATACATTCATTATTATTCTCAATCAAAGTAGATAAAGGCATATCATTAGGATCAAGAAACACTCTTAGTAGCAAATAATTTCATAAGTTCATCCATCTTTCCACTCAAAACATTAATTTCTTCTATCGCATGCACTTTTTATTAGTAGATCTTTCAAAGGTGCCATTGAGAATAATTAACCATAATATTATCTAGAGTTTAGTAGCATCTCCTAAAGTGATTTCCATAAAAGTGCCTCCCATGAATCAATCTAAAAGATTTCTAGAAGCAAAATTCAATCCGCATAAAATTTTTGTATAATCATCCACAAATTCAAACCATGAGTAGGGCAATTACGTATCATTAATTTCATCCTCTCCCAAGATTGTGCAACATGTTCATGATCAAGTTGCTTAAAGTTCATAATATCGTTTCTAAGAGAGATGATCTTAGTGGGAGGAAAATACTTAGAGATAAAAGCATCTTTGCACTTGTTCCAAGAATCAATACTATTTTTAGGCAAAGACGAAAACCAAGCTTTAGCACGATCTCTAAGAGAAAAAGGAAATTGCTTCAATTTAACAATATCATTATCAACATCTTTCTTATTTTGCATATCACACAAATCAACGGTTATTTAGATGAGTAGCGCATCTTCACTAGGAAGGCCGCGAATTGATCTTTCATGACAA
This sequence comes from Aegilops longissima, assembly GCA_021605205.1. NCBI lineage: Eukaryota > Viridiplantae > Streptophyta > Magnoliopsida > Poales > Poaceae > Aegilops > Aegilops longissima. The sequence goes on along the minus strand of JAHIAM010006712.1, from coordinate 66,152 downwards.
GATTAAACAAAGCAGATTGATTTCACAAGATTCAGTATTGGTAAGAGGAGCAATCGGAGTGCTAAGGAAATCATTATTGTTGGTATTGGTAAAGTCACATAATTTGGTATTATCTTGAGCCATCGTGACGAGCGAGCAATCCAACACACGAGCAAACAAAAAAGCAGGCAAAAAAGAGGCGAACGGAAAAGAGAGGGCGAATAAAACGGCAAGGGTGAAGTGGGGGAGAGGAAAACGAGAGGCAAATGGAAAATAATGTAATGCGGGAGATAAGGGATTGTGATAGCTACTTCGTATGTTGACTTTACGAGACTCCTCAAGAACGGCGCCGTAAATTCTTCTTGCTACCTCTTGAGCATCGCTGGATTTCCTTGAAGAGGAAAGGTGATGCAGACAAGAGCGTAAGTATTTCCTCGCTTTTGAGAACCAAGGTATCAATCCAAGAGGAGGCTACGCCATGAGTCCCTCGTGACCAAGACAAAGAATAACCTCGCAACCAACGCGATAAGGGGTTGTCAATCCTTCACGGTCACTTACGAGAGTGAGATCCGATAGATATGATAGGATAATATTTTTGGTATTTTGTGATAAAGATGCAAAGAAAATAAAAGCAAAGTAAAAAGCAAAGGAAATAACTAAGTGTTGGAAGATTAATATGATGAAGATAGACCCGGGGCCATAGATTTCACTAGTGGCTTTTCTCAAGAGCATAAGTATTTTACGGTGGTGAACGAATTATCGTTGAGCAATTGATGAATTGAGCATAGTTATGAGAATATCTAGGTATGATCATGTATATAGGCATCACGTCCGAGACAAGTAGACCGACTCCTGCCGCATCTACTACTATTACTCCACTCATCGACCGCTATCCAAAGATGCATCTAGAGTATTAAGTTCAAGAAAATAGAGTGACGCCTTAAGCAAGATGACATGATGTAGAGGGATAAATTCATGCAATATAATAAAACCCCATCTTGTTATCCTCGATGGCAACAATACAATACGTGCCTTTGCTGCCCCATCACACCGAGAAAGGACACCGCAAGATTGAACCCAAAGCTAAGCACTTCTCCCATTGCAAGAAAAACCAATCTAGTAGGCCAAACCAAACCGATAATTCAAGAGACTTGAAAAGATAACCAATCATACATAAAAGAATTCAGAGAAGATTCAAATATTGTTCATAGATAATATTGATCATAAACCCACAATTCATCGGTCTCAACAAACACACCGCAAAAAGAAGATTACATCGAATAGATCTCCACGAGAGGGGGAGAACATTGTATTGAGATCCGTAAAGAGAGAAGAAGCCATCTAGCTACTAACTATGGACCCAAGGTCTCAAGTAAACTACTCACACTTCACCGGAGAGGCTATGGTGTTGATGTAGAAGCCTCCGTGATGGATGCCCTTCCCATGAGCTCCTAACAGCCCTAAGATGGGATCTCGTGGGTATGTAAGGTTGCGGCGGTGGAATTAGGTTTTGGCCCAGATTCGATCGCTTGGGGGTAAGTAGGTATATAGGAGGAAGGAGTACGCCGGGAGCAACAGGGGCCCACGAGGATGGAGGGCGTGCCCCTACCTCGTGCCTTCCTCGCTCGCTTTTGACGAGGGTCCAAGTCTCCGGATCATGTTCGTGAGAAAATCACGCTCCCAAGGTTTCATTCCGCTTGGACTTTTATGATATTCCGCTTTGAAACTCAAATAGGCAAAAACAGCAATTCCGGCTGGGCCTCCTGCTAATAGGTTAGTCCAAAAATAATATAAAATGGATAATAAAGCCCAAGATTGTCCAAAATCAGATAATATAGCATGGAGCAATCAAAATTATAGATACATTGAGACGATCACCGTGAACGAAGTCTCTGGAAGGTTTGGAAGTCTACCTTGAAGACTTACCAGAGTGATTGGGCGAGGACTGGGTGTCCTTAGCTCAAGGGGAATAAGGTGAAGACACGGTCTTCTGAGTTAAATCTTAGCCTCCCTAACCAGACGTACAGTTGTCACAACAACTGGAACTGGTCCAACGAATCCTTGTCTTCGCCAAGCGTCTGGTTCTATCGTCTCCCTCTCTTTGTTTATAGTTTGTCTTTGTGAACTCATTGCCTGTTTCCATTACCTGTTTGTCTTCACTGTGTGACTACTATCGTTGTTTGGCTTCATACCATCTTCCATCCTGATCTTTACTACCTAGCTACTATTAGTCTTCGTGCTTTCACTTCATTGCATACTTGACTATGGCTTGCTTAGTGTAGTTTACCTTCCGCTGCATATCAATATGTTCATTTCTATTGTTTGTCTTTGGAACTCTCATGTTTTGAAGACTTTCATAAAAATCGCCTATTCACCCCCCTCTAGTCGATAACTAGCACTTTCAATTGGTATCAGAGCAAGGTACTCCCTTGTTCTGTGTGATTCTGTTTAACCACCTGGAGTTTTAGCTATGTCGATTGCAGGGATAATCAAAGTCTTCGCTGCTTGCCCCGTCTTCGATGGAACTAAATATCCCTAATGGAAGAATAAGATGCGGATGCATCTTGAAGCCATTGATGTTGACCTCTGGTATGTCCTCAAGAATGGTGTTCCCAAGACTGTGAAGGTGTCACCTCGCCGATGTCAAGAAGTTCATTCAATCGATTCTATCGCTAAGAACATCATCTATGGTCATCCGACCAAAGGACAGATGGCCATGTGAGTGCTCCGAAACGCCGGTTAGTCTCGACCTGCTCTCCAAGGTCAACGGCGCCTCAACCTGTAGAGATCAAAGAATCCGTGTTCTTGCAACCTTTTCAACCGCTTCAAGAGAAACGACAATGAGAATGTCCAGCTCACGCTTGATCGCTTCACCGACATCACAAATGAGCTTCGGTTTTGGCGCCACCGAGATCACCAAGCATGAAATCGCCAAGACACTGCTGAGATCACTTGACAGCTCATTTGACACCCTTGCCCTGATGATACAAGAACGCTCTGATTTCAAGACACTCGATCCGTCTGACATACTTGAGAGGCTCAACACACATGAGTTCCAGCTATCTGAGAAAAGAGATATCTATGGTCCCAACTATTGACGGACTCGTGCTTTGAAGGCAAAAGTTGTTTCATCATCCAAGAAGAATCTGACTGCAGTTCGGGTGATCCCGAAGACATTGGAAAGGAGCTTGCTATGCTTGTGAAGAAGTTCCGTAAGTTCACTAAGAAGAAGGGCTTCGTAAAGTCTTCACGATCCAGCTCAAGAAATGACGAAGCATCCACTCATGACTACAAGAAGAGAACATGTCACAAGTGCAAGAAACTTGACACTACATCCGTGGAGTGTCCACAAGGGACAATGAGAACAACAACAAGAAGAAGAGCAAGGAATATGATTCTCGATGACAAGAAGAAGAAGAAATCCTCAAAGTCTTCTTCCAAGTCCTCATCCAAGTCTTCATCTCATAAGAAGAGCTCATCCGCAAGGCTCGGCTTTGTTGGCAAGGAGATGGATTCAGAGGAGGAGTCTGCGCCGAGGAGGCGGGGTGGAGTCCGAGGAGGAGTCCGACCGGCGCTGTAAGTCCGGCTCTAGCTACAGCCTCACGCTACAAATCCATCTTCAACATCAAGACAATGGCCCTGCCACCAACGCCGATGCTAATGACAAGGACGACTCGCCCCACCTATCGCTTCATGGCACATGGTGCCAAGGTAAAATCACGCGATGCTTACTTTCAAACATCAAGTGAAGATGACTCTGATTGTGAATCCAAACTCAGCTACAAAACACTTGCTAAAATTGCAACCTAACAACAAAAAGCTATGGAACATACTCAAAACTGTTAGACAAAAGCGTGACTGTTGATGCGGAATGACCTGCTCTCGCCCCAATTGAAGACATAAAAATCTTCATGTTAAGTACCAGAACTTGAAAGTCGCCATGAAATGCTCTCAACCACTCATGAAAAGCTTTCCTATGATTATCTTCAAAGGAAGCAAGAGCTTGAGAAATTGAGAGCGGCTCATGAAGATCTTCAAAAGAGAATGAGTCACTTCACACCAATGATCAGTCCCGCCAGAAGGATTTGAACCACCATTTCTAAAATGCCTTGAGCGTGATAACGCTTACTCGCTGTCGAGTGTTCTACTATCGCCATCGTTGTAATATCTTCAACTGCTGATGTGGTAACTAACCCTCTCGCCGAGGATACCACTACTATTGCCGATGAAAATGCTAGGTTGAAGACATTGCTTGAAACCGGGATGTACAAAGTCTCAAAGGGCATCGACATCGTATGATGTCCTCAAAGCGATTCTGAACCAAACCCTAGGAAAGAGGGTGTTGGTTCAAGAGGAAATGAACGTTGATGGTTCTTATCGAAGCCCGAGCAAAGACCCAAAACCACATGGGTTGTCAGAAGGAACCTTCAAAGGATCCATCCACCTTATCCGCTTCACTTGTGCTAACCCTATTATCATTGATGAATCCTTTGATGCAAACTATAAACTATTTAAGAATCGAATGGTGAAGTGTTTGCTGTGTATATTGGTACTAATCGCAGGAGGGGCCACCTATGAAGAAGATCCGGTTCCCAAAAGTTGTCTTGATAATCTTCCCGTGAATGTCATCATGACACCACCGAAGAAGACAAACCTAGACCAAAGGCTTCATATGGTCCAAAGGCTTCACATGCATGTGAGGACTCACCGGGTCACCCTAATGCCAATGTTTTGCAGGGAAACCATACTCAGACTTATGAATATGAGCGTGTTTCTTCAAACCGCTATGTTCATAAAACTAAGAACTTTTCTGCTTATTCATATGAGTACTATTCACCTCCTGCAAGGCTATTTGATAGGGCTTCAAACCCAAAGTTCTCAGATGCTGCACTTAGACTCATTGCTTCTAAGCCACCCCTGAAGATGTGGGTGGTTAAGAAGAATTAACTTTCTTTTGCAGGGAAAGGTCTCCAGCTGGAAATCAAAGGCATCTGATGCTATTGCTGGGGACCTAAAACATCTTGTAGGGCGCAAGATCAAATGCCCAAATGGTCTCACTATGTATTTTGTTCCTGAATCATTTTTCCAATCATCCTATCAGTCCTAATCCTGATCTGACACTACAAAAAAAAGACACATCCGTGACATTTTGGGCCGAACGATTTTTTTTTCTGTCATACATATGACACTTCTATGACGATAATTGTGACAAAACCCGTATCATCATAGATGTGGTGGGCCTTACTTATGACAAAAATCATGACAAAATGGGCTTTTCCCCGGCAGGCCGGAGACGCGCTGCATGACATTCTTTGGGTCGCCCATGACGGAAAAACCGTGGTAGAAGCGAGGGGAGGAGAATTTCGGGAGTTGCCGTTACGGGGAGGTCGGGGCGGAGCGGTGCGCTGCTTTCTCTCATACCACGCTGCAGGTGCGTAGGCGCTATTCTAATCAAGCCGAGCGAGGTGTTGGGCTCTAATCAACCCGAAAGCGACAGACCGTAGGGCTACGCGTTATCGAACCCGAGCGATCGATCGATGGCTGTTAATCAACCCGATGGAGCGATTCTTCGCCATCGCCGCTAATCAAGCCGATCGATGCCGACTCGATGAACAAAGGAGCGCTATGGGGGGTTGATGAACAAGGAGCGGTGGCGCTGCTCGGATGAACAGAACCCGTGGTGTGGAGGGCTGGATGAACAGTAGAGGTGGAGGGGTGCCCGTGGAGGGGTGGTTGAATAGGACCCTGTGGTGTGGAGGGCTGGATGAACAGTAGACGGTGGAGGGGTGCCCGTGGAGGGGTGGTTGAACAAGAGTCGTGGAGAAGCGCGTGGAGGCTGGATGAACAGGAGCCCGTGGAGGCCGGAGGAGGTCGACGGTAGCCCGTGGAGGCTAGAGGAGGTCGACGGTGGAGATGAACAGATCCCGTGGAGTCCTGCTTATGCACGCCACACCCTCCCCTGCTTCACCGTAGCGCCCAACACAAGTCCATTTCGCTCGCCTTTGCGGCACGCCACACCCTCCCGATCAACAGACTCTGCTTCACCGTAGCAGTGCCCGCTTCTCCATTTTGCGGCACGCCACACCCTCCCGATCAACAGACTTCCTGCTTCACCATAGGAGGTCCGCTTCTCCGCTTTGCGGACGCCAGCCCTCCCGATCAACAGACCCCTGCTTCAACGTGGCCGGTCGAACACAAGGCTGTTTCTCCACAGCGGTATTCCAGCCTCGCTTCCATCGCCTGCTCCGCCCAAGCCTCCCGGCGAACACGACCACGCATTCCGCTCCGACCCAACCGTTGGCTCCCATGAACACGACGACGACGCTGTTTCTCCGTTCGACCCAGCCATGTACGATGCACGAGTAGGCGCAGAGACCCTGCCAGTATGTACGTGACGCGGGTCAGATTTTCTTTCTTGCACCTTCACCGATGTACGACGCGGTACATGCTACGCGCGCGCTTACTACGACATGTGCGCGCTTCTACATCCACCAAGATATATGTACGCATATCGTCACGACCAGAATGAAAACGCTATGTACACTTCGACCAGGTGGGTCCCGACTGTCAGGCACTTCCTTGCATGCGACGATGTAGCTGGTGGGTCCCAGCAATGGGGCTAATCGCTTTTTTGCCCGGACGCACTTCCTTGCGTGCGAAGGTGTAGCTGGTGGGTCCCAGCAGTGGGGAAACGCTTTTTTCGCTAAATATGGTGGCCCGTCCGTGGGTCCCTCGCCGCCGTGGAGGAATAATTATTTTGCACGTAATAAGGAGGCACTTCTTGCGCGCGCCGTGGACCCAACTGTCGCCTCTCCACGCAGCCCACGTCCGATGGAAGCCGCTCGACCACGCTGACCACGCAGCCGAGAGCACCAGGTGGTGGACGATCGCGAGGCCTAGGAAGGGACGACGCGAGCCGGGAAGACGCGGCAAAGGATGCCCACGATACAGGAGTACGAGGGTTCACCGTTCGCCGCGTGTGAGGCTGCTGCCGCCGCAGAATAACAGGGGTGGGTGAGTAGAGGGATGGCCTGCCAGCGGTGGGAGTAGTAGGGGCGGTGAGGTTTCGCCAGATCGCAGCCGCCACGGTAGGCAGGAGCACGAGGCACGACCGCGCTGGTTTGAGCGGCCGAGCAAGAAGACCAGAGGTTGAAGAAGCACTACGGCCGCTGGATGGACATCGACGGTCACGGAGCTAGAATCGCATATTGACTCGTTGACAAAGCCTCCGTCCCTCATTAACTTTGTAGGCCCACAAGTCAGCCTCGCCACTATACTGGGTCCTAGCTAACATGGGGAGTATTCATTTTTTTTTGTGCGTAATAAGGAGGCACTTCTCATGCATTTAAGATATAACTGTGGGTCCGAGTCGTTAGAGCCGGGCCATGGGAGGAGGGAGCAGGTAGTCCCGCCGGCGCTTGTTTGAGCGGCCGAGCAGAAGAGCAGAGATTGAAGAAGACGACGGCCGCTGGATGGCCATCCAACACCAACGCTAAAGGCCAACCTTTTTTAGGAAAGCCTCAAATCTGGAAAACAGCATACAGCCCATCCGCCATTATTTTTAATAATTTACAGCCCATTTGCTAATTCTTAAGGTTTTTGGGATCCCATAATCTTTTGTTAGCATTACAGCCCATATCGTGGCCACGTTAAAAACTTGTACGAATTTTGCATATTTCAAAAGCGTCCTAACTGTTTTTAATCCCAAATTTCACTCACATTCAAACTGATTTTAAAAATAAATGTATATCAATATAAAATCCAACAAATTCTCCACGATAAAAATTAATGTAATTTAAAATCTCAAATGAAAAAAAGATATTTGAAACTAACTCGCCGTTTGATGTGTTTTAAAATGTACAGCCCATTTCATTATCGACGGGCCATTTTCTCACCAATTAATGAAAGCTCTCTCGCCTTGAAAGATTTGCAGCCCAACAGCCCGACAAAGCGACTTACTTGGCAAATCACAAAAACTGGATGTGGCCATGGACCCACTGTCGACTCTACACGACAAGATTTCCCGATGGAATGTCGCTGACTACATTGACCACGCCGCACCGAGAGCACCAAGGCGGTGGACGGCGGCGAGGCCTAGGAAGGGGACGACACGGAGCCGAGGAAGACGCGCAGGGATGCCCACGCGAGAGGAGTACCGGGTTCACCGGTTCGGCTGCGTGTGAGGTGCTGCCGCCGCAGGCTCTGGCTAGCGTGGGAGTAGTAGGGGCGATGAGGCCTCAACGGCAGCACAACCGCCACCGGAGGTAGGAGCAGCGCCTCCGCGCTGGTTTGGGAGGTGGTGCAAGAAGAGCAGCGATTGAAGAAGCAAGAGGCTGCTCGATTCAAATCCAGCGTTATCGCTGCTAGAATCGCTTTGTTGACTAAGTTGACAAGCTCTGCAGACGCTGGCCAACGTAGTAGGCCTGACAGTGAGCCTCCCAACAAAAAGCCCAGATGTCGTCGGAGGAATCATTTTTTTCACGTAATAAGGAGGCAGTTGATTGTGTGCGCCAGGCCAATGGAGGGAGTAGGGTGGGTCGGGAAGCCTGCCCGCATCACAATGGGCCACAAGAGGAGGGAGCAGCAGTCCCACCGAGCTAGTTTAGGCGGCCGGAGCAGAAGATCAGAGATTGAAGAAACACGACGGCTAGAATCGTGTTCACCGACAAAGCCTTATGTAAACAAGTCAGCCTCAAATCTATGCCGTACAACCCATTTGCTATTATTTTATAATTTTTACTCAATTTCTAATTCATATGGAATTTATTGCAGCCCATTTTCAATTTTTATGATTGCCGCCATTTTCTCGTCAAGCACTGTGGTCAAAAATTAACTAAATATGTGGGAAATTTTTGCTAGGGAACTAAATATTCTTAATCCAAAAATTAATAGCCATACTAAAACAAATTTAAAAATAAGTTAGTACTATGTCATGTTAAATCCAATGAAATACGATAAGATATCAAGAAGAACAAAATTCAAAAAAAAAACTAATATCCCATTTGCTCGCTTTGAAAGATTTGCAGCCCAAGAATTTGGAGAAAACAAATAGGCCTAGCTTGGGTATTCTTCAAAAGAAATACTGGGTTACCTATTTTCCCAAAGAACTGTGCATGAGCATTTAGCTTTATTTATTTATTTACTTATTTATGTTTAGGGACCATGAGCATGTACCGGGCCGGATTCATGTGAGAGCGCCCTTCCAGCTAATTATGGGCTTCTATTGGGCCTTCATCAAGGCTGCATGTTATCAACAAGTGGAAATGTGTTCCATTTAAAAATAGTATGAGCTACGACGGTACGGGCACTAAAGGATCGAACTGCAATGACTTCCAAAACATTGTGTTTGTCGCTCTAACAACACATTTATATTCAACCAATGTATTTAAATATACTACTGATTGTACATTGAAAACAGCAGAAAAAGAACTAGGGCTGGGGTGCAACAGTAAGTAAAAGCAGGCCGAAGAGTGAAGACGCAGCCTCTCTTCCAAACCAAACATCAGCCATCATTACAAAAGAGCTACCAAAAAGAACAAGTGTATGCATCAAACTAAATAAAGATCCTACTACACCAAGTGTACGATCTAACTAACTCGACGCACTTATTTATTAAGCTATGGAGATTGGTCGACGGCTTGAACCAGATGGGTGCCTCGACGGGGAAACTCCAGCCAGCAGGTCAAGTCCGACATTTATGACCTCTCTCCTACTTTGGGCTGCAGAGCGTATGCACATATCGTGGTATGGTGCATGCAGAGATGCATGGTACGCTGGTACACACAGTTTTGCTCGATGAACGAAACTGCTGCCATCATGATCCTTGCCATCGGTTATCTCCTGTTAATCGGATAATTCAGTCCGACAAACAGAGAGCGCAGCTAAGGCTACTTACCAGCCTCCACCAAAAATTCTCAAGGCCCGTAGAAGCTGGGATCCTGCTCAAAGACCTTGCAGTGATCGTGATTGTATTCTCGAAACAACACGTCCAGACGTGTGAACGATCATCAATCTTTCGCCGTCGTTCGATCGAGCCAGAACCACCTGCAACGCCATGCCGCTTTTCTTTGAAAGGTTCTGGGATTAGGAAGGGTAGGGACACCAAAGCGCCTACAACATCATATCAAGTTGAGTCAAATAAAAAGGGCTCTTGATTTAGTCAATCTTAAGAACAGCATGTTATGAGCATGAATATTTTTCAAAAATGTTGACAGAATATAAACAAGCCATCATGATATCATAGGAAAGTAACATACCATCAGTAATAGCCGCTTGTAGCGATGATCGAGTAGGCCAGCAATACGCCCAGCCATAGAAGGACTCGACATCGTAAATGAAGCCCTTGTGTTCAATGGCATCGAGAACCATGGAGGATGTATGATCCGCGATGGACGGCAGATTTATCCACTTACCGCAGTGACTGCCGATAGGCGAGACCGCGTTGAAGAATGCAATTAGCCTGAAATCTTTATAATTCCCAAATCTTGTGGGCACTTGGCAGATTACAACCTTGAGCAAATCAAACTTGGTATCATGTTGGCTACCGAAGATTCCGAGTATTCGGGTCATGTGCCAAAGCAAAGGCAAAGGTTAATCGGGAAGGGGGATCAATCGCCGGTGTAGACCTCCACGAGCATCCAGCTGCCACGACAATGACGAGCACCATCCAAGACGTGTTCATGCCGACCAAAGACATACCGTTAATGTAGCCGAGGCTGACGGGATCGATCGCAGTGAAGGGGTTGATGCTCGCCACCCCACGATCGTTATGCGCGTGACACGCCGCTTCAAGATCAGCGCATCGCAAGCAAGGAGCTGGCTTAAAAGCTCCGCCCGAGGGCTTTGATTAAACGGTACAACCCCGACGAGCACGCCGGGCGAGCGGCATGGTATCGAGATTGTCCACACGCAAAACAATGAGCTTGATTACCTCGTGGGGAGGGAATTCCAGCCATTCTTTCGCGGACGCTGCTCGGTTCTCGCCATTGTTAGTGCTTGGGTTTTGACGAGGGGGAGGCGCTTTAGCGGGATGGAAGCTTGACGAGATTATGCGGACAAAGATGGAGAAGCTAATATGTGCTGCGGAAGTGGACAGTGATGATGACTACAAGACGCCGCTTGACTTACGAGACACATACCAAGAGCGAGGGTCATATCGATGCTGCATAACTTGCTTGAGTGATCACAGATCGGGTACTCCCTACAAGACTCTACTATAGTATTATGCCCTAGCTTGCTAGAGTAGAGTAGAAGAGTAGGACTCGCCTACTACTAGCACCGGAGGAGTAGTATATTCTAATCTAAAATAGTTACAAACTTCGATGCCCGATCATGGAACAACTACGAACCGTGCTCAAAGACCGTGTTCACGTGGTGTTTGGACTTATATGCAAAAAATAGCAAGATGCCTGCATTGATGGCACACCATCATCACCAACTCGGTTTTTTCTCTACTCCTACTCCTATAAAAGACTCAGCTTGGTGATGATGGAGGCGAGGAGGCGGTTCAGCGGGCATGCAATGGACGGCGCAACACTATTCGATTTGTTATAAAAAAGTACTTGTAGAGATAGAGACATAGGGATGAGAACGAGGTAAGGCCTTATCTCTAAATGTGGAGAGAGGTGCGGTATCTTTGTAAAATTGTCATAGTTGGCTTTATATCCGCTGTATAGATCGGACGTCTATATTACAAGATGGCAGTGCAAACCATCATCACCAACTCGGTTTTCTATAAGAGTAGATATATATAGATATAGATAGATAGAGACTAGGGAGTACTAGTAAGGACACCATCTATCGCTTGTGCTACTCTCGCTTCCATTCGCGGGCCGCAACGCCCCTACAGCCACTCCTCGCGGCGCCCATTCATGGGCGCCGTTGAAACTGGGAGCGACTCGCGATCGCCGCAGCCACGACTTCACCGACGATTTACTTCTTCCCCAACCTCGCAACCTCTTCCTCAACGACATGGGTGACAACTCAACGCCAACGGTGCTGCCCTGCTGCACCGTATGTGTTTCTGTCCTTCCTGTTCAAATCGTGGTAGAATTCATGTTTCTACTCAGATCCTACTACTATGCTAGTCCACATGATTAGTTTCATCTCTGTTATAGCCGCCATGATTTATTTTGTGCTTATTCGATTAAATCTCGTAGTAACTTGCTCACATATTCAATCGGGCGCAACGCCCCTACAGCCACTCCCTGCTTCATGGACGGCCTGGTCGATGCCTCCAAGGAGCCCTTCGCCCATCGCTATGAGTGCCCGATGCCGCTTTTGTGGCTCGCCATGACATGGTGCATCACCACGGATGCGCGCAGCGGTCACCGCTGGCCCTTGGCGGAGAACATCAAGCACGACACGCTACCGTTCACCATGCCGAGTCGCTGGAGGATCACCACCGCCGCTAGTCTCGGAGGAGGACGGCAGCGCTTTCCTCTTGATCGTGGCACCGGCGAGGCTCAAGCAGGCCGCCGCCTGCCTTTGTAGCGCAGGCGTCGGGGCGCCGCCACGACGCCGACACCAAGAGGCGATGTATGGGTGCGAGGTCAATGTTACTACCTCCGGTCACGTGGGCGAAACCGCCTCATCGACATACTGGAATCTGAGGAGCTGGGACTATCCCGCCAATGTGGACTTGGAAACCCATGGCATCCGTTTCTATCCTTTACCCGCCGACTGGTGCACGGAGACTCCAAGGAGGTTCACCGACATACGATTATCAAGTGCACTTAGAAAACATGTAGTGTGTGTGGGCGCTTATGGCCCGTGTCTTTGCCGCTTTTGATTCTCGTAAGCTTGTCGTTAAACTTGAGTGGCTTTCGCCGCAGTTCTTCCTTTGAACTACTCCTCTCAAAGGAGCTGATGTAAGACACTTTGGGTTTCATTTGATAATGGAACCGGAGGAGCCTCCCTGTTCTTCCTAAAAAATACGCATTATCAAGTTAAATGTTGATCATTAGTCTTCGCCAATGTAATCCGCTGTCTAAGCATGTGGAGACTTCCATGCAGTGATCTTGCTCTATTGGAGTATCGCGATGAATAAAAGTGTATCCAATGGTTTAGTCTAGAATCTTCCATGTATGAATTTTTACTACAAGATCGTGAAAGACTTACGATGAACCATTTCTTACATCTCCTCCGCCCCTTGCAAGTCATCCCGATTTAATCCTCCGCCTAGGTGTATAAGGGCATGGTTAATATTACTTAATAGTATAGCCAACTGTTGACTATAAGAAAGTGCCATGTCATCTGTAGCCAACATGTATAACAATCGATACTCAAAACTAATTTTAAAGATCATTTCTTGCAAAGCACAATAAGTGTTATTTCTTCACAAGTTTTGGATGCAGGTTGAATAGTTGAACGCTTTTGTTTGCAAAAGATACCTTTTTATCTATTTCACCCGGATGTTTGTGAGCTCTAGAGATGAGATAATATCCAAGAAACCTATCGACACCATATAACATGAGATGACCCCCACATCCTTTGTCAAAATAAACAACTCCCCGATCAATGCATTTCACTCTTCGGTGCAACGCACGGGCACCTTACTACTATAGATTAGTACGACCAAAAATTGAACTAACATTATATATAGTACAATAAATACTGATGCATGTCACCTAAAATTATATCATTCAAAACTATGTTCAAATACGAATCCAACGATATAGTTTTTGTTGACATGCACTAACATTTTGTCGCTTAAATCTTCACCAAATTCAATGGGGACTAATAAACCACGACCGATGTAGTACAAGTGTAGAGGGCGGCGCTGCACGGAGTCTCACCTCTCACCTCGCTGTGGCGCGGGCAAGAAAGCCATTATATCACAAAACCCAACCACTCCCAAAGAATAAATGGCCTGGTAAAATAAACGGACAAGCAACCATCACATCCCTCCGCCTTTTTTGCATTTCATCTCTCAGATTTACTTTCTCCTGTTCATCTCCGACGCCGATCCCTAGCTACTACTCCTAGGGCCAGTTCTTTGGCGGCTTCCCCAGCTTTTCCCACAAGACTAGTCATAGTGGAGAGTAACAATAAGGCGCCTCACTCATTTATTTGGGCTTCTAAACTACTACTCCGTCCTGGTTTATTCCTCACCATTGTAATTTGTGCTAAATTTTGACCAAAGATTTAACTGATAAAATGTTACTCAAAACACTTAGGCGCGGTGCATCTAGGTGTGTAAGTCATCTTACGAAACCAAATAATCCGAAAACACTTAGGCGCGGAGCATTAACTTCTACCTTGTTTCTTGTTTCTTGACATATCAACCAATAAGAGATAAAGAGTGTGCATGCTTTTAATGACTTGAGATATCAAACACAACATGCATTGGTTAGTTCATTGCATGCAATACTATTAATTAGCAAATAAACATTAACGTTTCTCATTTTCTCCTCTTCCTTGGTCACGGTGCACAGAGAAATAACCACAGAGAAGGAAGCTAAAAGTAAACAATCAAACGAGCATTTTTGCATTTGTTTTGCATTGAATCGTTTCACAAGCTTGACTAGTGCTGTTTTTCCACTTTACAAAACCGCATCAGAATGTTCAAACGCATTTGCACGCATATAAGTAATAGTAGTACTCCTCCGCCTAGGTGTACAAGTCTTCCTCCTTGGTCACCGTGCACAACCAAAGATGACTTATTGACCTGTATGGAGGAGTAGCACACCGCAAGCATATATCGAGAGACGTAGTCCGATAGTATATAGTAAAGTTTGTGCTATATGCACGCATTTGCAAAATGCGAATAATACACAACGCTTCCAAACTTTCCCTTTACATACTTAATTAAGGACGCTAAAATTCCTGAACGCTCGATTTATCATTTGCGCCCCAAAACTAATGAGATCGCTTTATGAAACAAAAAATTATACTCCTCCTAAAGCCACGACGCCGCAGAGCACTTGCGGCGCGCCACGAGTGCCCCGGAGCGCGGTTGCTTCCCAACACAACGACACAACGCTTCTTCCTCAGCCTCGCAACTCGCGAGGTGATGATTGGCGGCTTGTCGGGCGGGCAAGAGCAATCTCACCGCGTGGTGATCCGCGCCAATAGGTACTCCTCCTGGCTGGAAGCATGCACCGTCCACGCATCGCCAAGCGAGATGAGGCGCTGGGCCCGACCGCACTCAGGCCGGCATGGGCGCCCTCCGCCACCCTCACGGCCCTCGCACGAGCCTTCCGCCAAAGAACCAATTGCTTGACTCTCTCGGACGCGACATAGATCTCCCAGAAGCTTGTTGCGCTGCGCGCTTTCTTCCTCGCCTTCTTCTCCGCCTATTTTGGCGTGCTCGCTGAGGCAAAGCCTCCCACAAGGCGACATCCATTTCTTTCCAAAGCTCCTCAAGGATGGGGGCTCGGCGGGCGGCGCGGGCGCTCTCCTCAGAAGGGAGCCGACGCTGCCCCTCCAACGCTGCGGCCGGGCGAGATTGAGAATGCCGACGCGCCTACCTCGGCGCGCCACGGCGAGGAGCGGAACACCGACGCGCCCTCCTCGACTAGTGGCGGCGAGGAACGGAACGGTGACGATCGCGGCCGTGGCGAGGAGCGAACACCGACGCCCCCTCCTCGACTAGTGGCGGCGAGGAACGGAAAGGCGACACGTGACCGCCCGCGGTGCAGCGAGGGGCCTTAGGGCTTGGGAGGGAGATGCCATGGTGGTCGACGGAGAGGGAGGGGGAGGAGATAGCGGCGAACGTGAACAAGAGGGGAGGAGATAGCGATGTCGTGGGAGGCGCAATATTTATAGCGTAGCAATGGCACACCAAGGTAAGATATGGACTGAAGTTGCATCGATTAATCGCAGGTTCAGCTATGGCCATCGACATGTGGGCCAAGACACCGCTGGGCCCAGATGTCACGTACCCAATGCACCTGAAGTTAAGTAAAATCTACGTGGCATATTTGTTGGAGTAAATTATGGGGAGCGAAGGGGTGGAAATATTGCTGGTCACAACGGATTGGACGAGCGTGGGGAGGGAGAGTCATGCATGCAGATTTTTTCACACGGGTGGAGTGGTGGGACCACGGAGGGAGAAGGAGAGTTTAAGGTATATTGTTTCCACACATGGAGAGGAAAAGATTTGAGACGAACGGGCTTCCTGCAGTATGGGGAACGTGCATAATAAGTCATCTTGCATGCCGGGCTAGGTATAGTCTCAAGTCATTAAAAACATACGCCCCCCACACATGTTCATATTTCAAGGTGCACTAAATTATCCTGTAATTTTAGAGACCGATTGGCGCTTTTGTGGCAGCGCCTCTTGCATCGGGGACTATGACAGTCTGCTATGCGTGACTCAAGATGCGTTGAGCATCTCGGTTGATCAACAATCTTCAATTGTCAAAGATTAGCTGTTCGCCAATAAGGTGGCACACTTAATCGCTAAGTATAGCTTTGACAATAGATTAGATGGTATTCTTGTAAATAACGCATCACCCCGTGGTGGTGAATATTGTATCAATGAGTGTACCGTGTGGCTGGTTAATTAATATAAGGTGGTGTTTAAAAAGTATATATTTGGTCAAACACTTTGCAAACGGTTGACGGGAGTAAAAAGGACCAGAGGGAGTATCATGCATGCGGAGTAGGCAAAAAATTTGCTCATTTTTAACCGGTCAAGTCTCAAAGGGCGGACTGCTGCGAGGGAGGCGAAGGTCGGGAGGTGCGACGTTGACGGAATTAAGTGAAGTTACATCCACGCTACCGCATGGCGTGCGTAATAGGCGAAGCTATACCGTCAAAGCCTACGATATGGGTCTAGTAGACATGACATCTAGTGGGTCCCGATAGTTCTCGAGAACTTTTGGGGCTTGCAGCCGCTTATCCACCGGCAAGCCAAGAACCCCACGCCGCTCGACGCCTCTACTCATCCCCGCCTTCTACCTCACAACAGTTCGCTTCCCACCGTCTCCGCCCTTTCACATTAGTTCGCCCCTAGTTTTTATGGGTACAACAGTTCAACTTCTCCTAACCTCCTCCAAAATCCATGGCCTCCCAAATCTCCATGGTCGCCACCGAGTACCAGTGTTAGAGCCATCACCGCATCAGTTCATCATCATCTACACACGTGGATCCGCGACGGTGAAAGCATGGCTTGCTCGCTTCCTCACGCATGTTCAACAGCTCAACGGATGAGTGGGTCGCTGGGCTAGATGTTGAGTACACCACAGTCCCGGGACGAGAGAAGGATCTAAAGGACTAAGAGAGGAAGAAGCCCACCGTGATCCAGGTTTGCGACATAACGCTTGCTTGGTCTACCACATATGCCATGCCGACGTTGAGTGCCAGGATTTTAAGAACTTCCTCAAGGATAAAAGAGTGAAATTCACATCGAGGCTTTAAGACGACAAAGAATTCCGCGCCGATAGGTCTCTGCTGTAGGCCAGCCCTTCGATCTCCGTAAGGCAAGCCCGTGTCCTCCTCTCAACCTTTAATGCTGACCCCGCAGCAACCATGATTGATCCTTCAGACGCTAAACCAAGAAACCTCATCACGAAGTTTCATCATGCATGGGAGTCAAAGACATTAGATGAAGATCACATCCTCAGACGCAGCAATGGATGCCTACCTTTGTTTAAATATCTACATGGGTTGGATGAAGAAGCGAGCCCAAAGGTCCTGTTCAAGCAAAGAAGTGTCGGCAAAGAGGAAGAGGAAGAGGACGAGGACGAAGTCGAGGACGGGACTCGGACCGAGTAGGTGGCAGGCTGCCAGCCATGCTGGTTCTATTGCAGGTCAAGTCGACTAGTTGCTTATTTTATTTTCAAGGGTGTGTTGTGCCGAGGCCCCAGCAGAACTATGTTTATGTTCTTTCTCGTTATTTGAACTGTTTAGTACGAGAGTAGTACTAGTACTATGTCTTACTACTGTTCTTCTTGCAGCTTGGTACTCATCGCTCGCATCTTCGTGTTCCCACTGTATTTAATACGCTCGTATTAGTAGTATAATTTGGGTCACCGATTTGTGAAAGAAGTTCGACAGAGCGAAGGAAGAAGACGGCAGAAGAGGTGGAAGAAGCCCTTCTAGCCATCCATGTTGCATCAAGCGGCTCACATGAGCCGACTGACCCAAATTGCTCCTTCAGATTGCAGGATCCACATGGCATTCAAGGTCTTGAAGTTAGATTCCGCGTCCACACCCGGTTTGCGGGCTCGATGCGTGCGCGACTGGCTTCCGCCGCGACAGCCACCATGCACGCCTCCGCTGGCGGAGACGATAATGACACGCTTAGTTCCTCCTCACCGGCGCGTCCGGAGCACGCGCCGTCTCCTCTTCTTCGTGACGCTGCGGCATAGACGCTGCTCCACCAGCTGCTCGCGCGTTTGGCGCGCGCGCATGGCGAGGAGGGACTGCAGATGACGGAGCGGGCGAGCCTTCGCTTCATGGCACAAGGATGGCGGCGACACGACGGTGATGGGCGAGAAATTGTTGGTCGGAGTGCAGGCGCCGCATGCGCAACGGCGGCGGCGTATATTGATGAGTGTGTATGGGAGCTTACTTTAGTTTTTATGAGGTTGGTCAAACATAAAAGAAAACCGCATTAGTACACGTAAACATTAGACTTAGGCAGCGCTTTTTTTGAAGTTAGTACCACAGCCACGACACGGAATCCTGTGCAAGCGCGGAATCATGGGCCGCTGGTCGATCGAATGGTGCGCCACCGTGTCACGCCAAGGACATCCACCGAACCTTTTTGTGTGTGTGAAAATAATCTCTAATATTACTCAACTTTTTTCCGGAAAGTTCTTGATGCTGCAATATTTCCATATATTTGAATTTAGCTCTAGTTTGTGTTTATTTGGATTTGGACGCTTTAGGTGCGCCTAGTTTTTTAATACTAATTTTGTGTGTGTGACTGAGAGAGAACGTGTGTATGTGTCCATATGTGTGTTGTATGAAGGGCAATGTGGAGACGGTGCGTGGTGATACGTATATAGAGAGGTGTGAATGTGCAAATGATCATGCATGAGTGAGACATAGATAGATGCCGATACGCTTGTGTATACATGAGAGAACGGTCTTCTAGTTTACTTGTGTGTGTGTGTGTGTGAGAGAGAGAGAGAGAGGAGAGAGAGAGAGAGAGGAGCATCCAGTAACACAACAACCATCTCTCTCGATTCGTCTGTCCCTCGCAGACGATCGATGCAACATATGCATCAACGCCGCACATTTTGACACCTCACTCGCCCCCGCCCACCTCAAGGCCCGCGCAATCTCTTCGTGAATACCCATTTCTCTCTTAGGTTTGTTTTGCTCAATATCTGACACACACACACACACACACACACACACACACACACACACACACACGCACACACACACACACACACACACACACACACACACACACACACACACACACCCACGCACACAAGACAACACACACACACTCCCCGAGCACACACCATCCCCATCCAAGGTTATACGGCGACCACTCTGCTTGTGCTTCTTTGCACCCCAACATGCACAACACCTCAATCTTCAAAGAGGGCATCGAGCAGATCAAGACGGCACCACACCGCGCTAGAGAATGCGGGTCATTTGGAAGGTGATGATGACGACGGCTGACTGACTCCTCCCCCACCCTCTCTCTCTGCACAAAATTACCAATCCTCTCTCCCCGCACAAAATTGTCAATCCTCAACCCATGAGATCCTTCCTCTCGCCCATGTTTTTCCAGCTCTCTCATCAAACATGTTGTCTCTTCTCCTTCCACGATACAGTAATCACGATATTACATGTCTCCATCTTTCTCACGGACCTAACTTCTTCCTCTCTCTCTCTCTCTCTCTCTCTCTCTCTGTGTGTGTGTGTGTGTGTGTGTGTGTCTCTAGGTTTGCCTCCTACTCTCTCGCCCACATACATACAATCTTTCCCGCCCTATCTGCTCCATCTTCAAAAGCTCTCTCGCACGCTTCATTCACACAATGGGATATGTCAAAATGTTGCTTCTATAATGGCTGATGTAGAGTTTTGGTTGTTTTGTTGCATCCTACAAAGTAATAACTATGGAATGCATTTAGATTCTCATTTGACTGGGATTATGTGAGTTTGAGCATGTTGTGAAGTACTATAGACCTTGTATACATCTTGGGATTCACAATGATTGTAACTATTGAATTGTATAGACCATTACATTCAAAGTCAATAGCCTAATATATTTATTTCACAATTTCAACAAATGATTAGTTCACTACAAATTAAGAAAACAAATGTGTACTCCTCCGCTTTTATTTAAGTCCGTATTAGCATTGGTCAAAGTCAAGTTTTGTAAACTCGTAAAGTTTATAACAAAAAATATTAACATATACAATAACAAATAAATACCATTAGATTCATTATTGAATGTACTTCCACATCATACATATTTGTTATGGTAAATGTTTATATTTTATATAAACTTGGTCAACTTTAGGAAGTTTGACTTCGTCAAACCTAATATGCAGAGTTTACTACTACTACTCGCTAGTTGCTTAGCCGAATCACTCAACACGCCACACGGGAGTCCAAAGGTCACAAAGTTTTGAGGTCGGCGGAAAATCTCCCGTGACCCTGATTCGAGCAAAGGGAAGTTACCATCATAGCCTTCGAACAGGCCTCACGACGATGCTTGGTAGGGGCTATTTTCAGAATCTCGTGTTCACCCTACCCAGCCAGCCCCACCCCGCACCCGAGTAGTACACCTGAATACTCCCATTTTCTATCCCCACCGCAAAATAGACTTCTCCACGGCACCGCAGCCTTCGTGCTCCTCCCTTTACATCGGTGCACTCGCCCACCGCAGCAAGATCTCGCCTCATCAACGACCTCAGACGCCACACTAGAGCCGGTCCACCGTCGCCGCCGAGATGGAGCCTCTTCCCGCATCGCCTTCCACGGTCTCGGATCTGCTTCCGTAGTCGACGCTAAGCGCAGAAGTACCATCGTCAGGACAATGAACTCGACTCCTGCTGCCACCATGACTCACAGAGGCCGCCATGCACCATCGCTCTCCTCCTCGATTGGTAACGTGTATTGAATCACTTAGCAAGACATGTGCAGTTCCAATTTTGTTCATACCTACCCTTCAATTCTCCGGTGCTATTGTTCCCGTAAAAGTAATTGGTTATAGCCCATTGTCCAACATAATATCAGCTTGTAATTGTGCGTCCGCCCCTGTATCGCTACTGTGCTTGGGTAGGTTTTTCATCCGCAACCAGCAAAGGTGGAAAATGATGGAAAGGTTTTAGAACTAGCAAGATGCCCATGTGTTGCACGATCAAGATGCATTTGTATGAGTAGTTTATCTTGTGGGAGAAAAGGATGAACGACGGAAGGCCTTATTTGCAACTCGAGAGAGGGTATGGGTATCTTTTGCAAAATTCCCATTTGTTTCTTCTTATCTCCGATATAAATCGGACGGCCTATATTGCAAGAAAAAAGTATAGAGAAAAAAGTAGATAGTAAAGGAAGTAGAGATAAATATTAAATATTAAATATAAAATAAATATAACCGTAGAGAAGAGAGTAGAGATAGCAGAGACGCTGAGAGGATCGCGCAAGCAGAAAAAGCGGCCGGCGGCGCTTAGTTTTGGCGCCGGGCGCGCGCTTTTATAAATCCAACGCCTCCCACCGCTCTGTGCCTTGCCACCGCCTGCGCTCGCCACCGCCTTCTCCCCGCTTTTTTTCGCCACCAGGCCACCATGCCGCCGCCGCTGAAAACTTGGGGATACCGCGCGCCAGGCGCGCACTTCTCCGGCGGCTTCCCGCCGAGATCCGTTCGCTGGATGCGCCGCCTCGCATTTCGACATCGCCATCGAGGCCGCCTCACAGACGACGCGGGCGGCGTGGCGCCTGTGGCCTCATAGAACATTGAACTTCCCAACGCCCCGACGCGGAGCGGGCGCAGAGCTCGCGCTCGCCGCGCTTAGCACCGACGAGGATCGCCGCGACAACCGGAGGCGGAGAACCGCCTCGCATCGCCGAGATGGATGAGGAAGCCATTGCGCCGTGGCGCCAACACTTCCTGCAGGACATAATCAACGAAAAGTAGTTCTACGCGCAAAGGAGGGCGGAGAGGATAAGAGGAGGGCGGAGCGAGCCGCCTATCGCGAGGACAAGCGAGGCGGAAAAGCGGACGCCAATTCAACATGAGGCTAGGAGCAGCATCGCTCGGGAAGCCGACGACAATCGGTATCTTCACGCCACAATGCCGACGCCGGAGGAGGAAATCACCGAGGAGCAGTGGACGACGAGGAGTAGTTGAATTATCTTTTTTGTATCTATCTATGCTGAGAACTATCCTCTACTCTAGTATCTACTTTCGATCTCAAGACTGTAAACGCTTTTTTAAAGCGCCGCTATGATTCTGTTGGAGATGCTCTAACATGGCGATTTAGTGCTTTAATGTTGCCCACAAGATGCGCGAGTATTACTAGTAGTATTTTTCTTGCCATGTTGAGATTTTGAAACCACGAGTGTGAACATGCAGAGGAGCAATGAAGACCAAACACGGATATTCGGGACATCTTCAAGGAGCGTGGCAAGTTAAAGAGGAGCTGCACCAACCTGTAAAACGAGCTTTGGTAAGTAACACCCTTTAAATTACTTTCGCTTAGCCTCGTGTTCTTCGATGTGTATATGTTGTAGTTTCGCTTTCTTAAGTGTGGTGTTCTTCGATGTAATAAGAAGAGTCTTAATCGTCCTAATGCTTTCGCTTTTAACTTGATGTAGGAAGTGGGTGTTCTCACCATGTAGTCTATTTTATATTTCTTTTCCTTTGAATTCACTCTCCGAGTTCTGCTTATCCGGCTTCTACTAAATGGATCTAGGTTTCTAAGTATTGATCTAAAAAGAAGTAACTTCATGTCGATGCAGTTCCTCGTGAGGAGGGAAGTATGGTCAACCTCGAGATCATGTTTCCAAATGAGGCTGGATTACACACAAGGTGCGAGTTCCCTAATGATGTCGGATTAGACACAAGGTGCAAATTCTCAGATGATGCTGGATTACACAAGCCGTGGAGTCGCCACTGTTCGTGTCCTCGTGGCATTAGTAAAGGCTGAAAGAAAGCGCAGCAGCCCTTGAGAATGTAGCTGAGTTCTCAAGAAGCTAAAAGAGCAATCGATGATCTCTTCACCCAAGCCAAAGAAGAGATGGAAGAAGCCGTAAATAAGCTAGCAGAGGCAGAGTAGGCTAGGCGCCTCCTGCTATCTAAAACTGTTGTCAATACAAAATTTCCTTCATAATAGCTAGGTTCAAATGTTTATCCAACAAGATGCATGTTGTGATGTCTGCATCTACCGATGTGGCACAAAATGTTTTTTCGGTCATGTAATAACAGCAATTACTTTCCAAACAATAACAAACGAAGCATTGACATGGTATAGTTCACGCCAAGTCTGACATTCCAAGTCCAACTTCCACATCAAACTCATGTTCACAGATATCCGCACATTCATACATAATGTCCACAACCATGATTCACTTCAAAGCCAAAAAATGTGAGGAGAGTTATAAATAAAGAAAACCTCTACTAGTTCCTGCTACCAAAGGCGAGCACAACAAGTCAAGACCATGCGTAAATTAATTATATTTTAGTCATTTTTGTGTTCTAAAATGCCCGCTGCTCATGAAGGACGTGTTGCCGCACACGCATCGGATTCAATGAAGGCAAAGGGGGCAGTCTTAAGCTGGTTGCACACGGCGAGGAGGCGGTTTCACCGGCCTGCAGCGAAAAGTGCCTTCTCTTGGTCGGGCGCTACCGTTCAATGCCTCGCACTATGAGAGGTCGCGTCTGTGTCGTGAGCAATCACTCCCTCCAGTCCTTTTTTGTTTGGGTATAACAAAATCTGCTTATTCACATTTTACAAGTAAAATTGTGGACAAACTTTGATCCAAAGTACGATGGGGACTAGTAAACCAGAATGGAGGTAGTAGTTTTTTAATCAAAGAAGGGTTTCCTTCCGACATCGAAAACCAGCATCTAAATCTAAACCATAGTATTTGCCCTAGAACTACCAGTTCAACATCTCGTAACATAAACCCATACAACCATACGCCAAGGAGGTACGTAGTACTATGAATTCCATTTTCGCCCATACCAATCGCTCTAAAACTACTTACTACTTATAATGTGCCATTTAAAATCGGAACTCTTAACCCCGCTTAAAAACGATATTTTAAACGTGGCTACTTGGTCTCAGGGCAATCGGCGAGCCACCGCGCCCAAGTCGCTCACCTATGGTCCCACCATCAACTCCTACAAAGGTGCTCCACCACGCACTGCACCCACTTAATGCAGCAATCATGCACCTAGGGTTTTAGGGTTTATTTGTTAACGCCGCTTTACGTAACACTCATGTGTGTGAGACAATGAGAGGTCGATCAAGGCGCGGCGCCTCTTCTCTTCAGATATGTACTCCACCGCTTGTCCGTGTCCAAAAATTATAATAACTACTAGCAATGTGCCAATGCGCTGCCACATGATCAAAGTAGATTAATACATATTCACCGATTTGATAGAAAAAAGTCTAGTTTTGAAATACGATATCACTAAAAATATGTTATGTTTCACTCAAAATATATTCCTTTGGCGGTTTTGATGAGATAAGGGAGGCATGTTGTTGGTTTCAAGATTCGAGAAGTGGTATATGTCTAATTTCTACTTACTAGCAAGATGCCCGTATGCTGCACGTAACATCAAAATCTCGTGGGAGAAAAGGATGAACGAGGAAAGGCCTTATCTACAAATGTGGTGAAGAGTAAAATTGCCATATTTTCATTCCTATATCCGTCAGATATAATCGACGATTTACATTGTAGATGGCAGATCCACCATCATCACCAACTCTATTTTTATCCCTACTCTTATAAAAAGCATTGTCGGTGATGATTGTGTGTCTGCCATCCTGCAATATAGGCCGCCTGATCTATATCCGATTTAATAGGAAGGAAACTATGGCAATTTTGTAAAAGATACCCACACCCCTCTCCACATTTGCAAATAAGGTCTTCCTCGCTCATCCTTTTCCCCACAAGATAAACTACTCATGCAAATGCATCTTGATGTTCCAGGCAACGATGGCATCTTGCTAATTGTTGCAAAAAGCCCATGTGTGTGTGAGAGAGAGGGAGAGTGGAGGAGGACGGAGTGCATGTGTGACAAAGACACAAGTAGTGTGTGCGGATAGGTATCACTTAAATGAGGCGATAGTGTGTGTGTGCACGATCGAGAGGGCGGTCTCAAGAAGGGAAGAAAAGCTACATAGATACAAGGAGCGAGAGAGAGACATGTACGCGATGGTGGAAGCATGAGGTAAGGGTGTATAAACCTATCTAGAGGCTAGCTAGTCGATAAATGCTTGTGAGAGAAATATGAGTCGGGTGTAAAGCTAGAGTTTTGTGTGTGTGAGAGAGACGGTAGTCGGAAGGGGGGTGGAAGCAGGAGTTGTGTGTGTGTGTGTGTGTGTGTGTGTGAGAGAGAGAGGAGACGTAGTCGGGTTGTCTGATTGGTGTCACCTGGATGGAGATTTAAAAGGAGACCGCAACAAATGTTGTGTCTACAGGAGAGAGAGAGAGAGAGAGTAATTTTAGTGGTATGAGTCATATGTAGAGACATATAGGGTGTGTGAGTGAATCCCATAGAGAGGAAGATAAAGTGAAAGACGAGTGGAGACTGTGTGTGTGGCGGTGAAAAGAAGCTTAGGTACCGAGTGATATCAGAGAACAGAGAGACGGAGAGATAATGAAAACCGTTTAATGTATAATGATAGGGAGAGTGTGACACTTCTCAAGGGAGACGTCGAGAGACCATGTTTGCGAGGATAGGAGAAACATGAAGTGAGCGTGCGGGTGAGCTGGAGAAAAGAGAGTGATGGCTACCTAAAGGAGCATGCATGCGAGAGAAATGGGCCTGAAAGGAGTGAACAAAAAAGGGATTCAAATATTTGAATTCGAGATGATGATACATGTAATCCATGCTCGAACCAAAATTGATCTATCAAACATGCATACTCATATGAATTCACGCACATCTATGTTATTTAATATGTAGATATTACTGATCCATACATTTTAGTAGAACATAATTTGGTTATTTTTTTTCGAATTCAACCTTAAGATTTCGAGATTGTTGTATTTGTAAATCATATTATACATATAAAGGAGCAGAATTCTTTGTTGTGCTTTTGAAAGTATATATGTAAAAAAATGATGTATATAGAATGTAATTCCAATTGAAAATGGATCCCGCCCAAAAAAAATAGTAGAATACAAACGGATTCGATTGAGTTGGCACGGTAAACGCACTGTGCAAAATTTGAACGAAGCGGGAAAGTCGAGAAACCGCCTCAAACCAAAATCATGTAGATGGAAATCACTACCGCCTATCCTCGCCGCCAAAGCCTATCTCGCTGGATTTCTATAGGTTTCGATAGGGTAGGTTTGTAATTCACCCAAACGTGACGTAACCGCCTCACCTAGATTCATACATGGTGGGTGCCAAACACAAGGTGCCTCGGCCAAATCGACTCCTCCCCGATTCATATTCATACACGGTGGGCGCTAAAACAAACTCTCATCGGCAAATATTCGTGTATGCGAGATTACCGCCCTATACCCAACCGACTAATGTTGCTGTGATGTAGTAGAAATTTGAAACGGGGCTAAGTTTGTAAATTTCTCACATTTGAGACAAGCGCTCGACTACATGGTTCCCTTCCTATCTACCTCCCTTTTCCCCATTCAGATCGTGGGCGCCAAAACACCCTCTCCACCCCACCTCCTCCGTCCGCCGCCGTCCGCCACCCCATCCACCACCGCCCTCCTCCACCATGCCGGAGCTGATACCCCGACGCCGCCGCCCATTACAAGAGATCGACCTCTCATCCACGCCTTCGACCGGATCCTTGCATCCCGCCCTCTCGCTTCATCCCCGCCGTCGTCCACCTTGCCGGGCGCCACTCCTACGACCGCCTCGCCCACCGCGCTTCGCCGCCACCGCTCACCCTCCTAGATCTGCTTCCATGCTGCCAACATCCATCGCTATCAAGCAGCACCGCTAAATTCTCACCAGACGCCAGACACGGTGCCGCACTGTAGGCGGTACTTTTCAGATTCGCTCAACTTATTTATCGCAGCAAGAAAATAGATCGCCACCGCTTTACTCGATTTCTTGTCTTGGTTGGCGGTTGCCTTTGTCCGTTTGCACCTTCAGATCCGCCATGGCACGCCAACACTATACTCCCAATGCTTATAGTTTTACCCTTTATATTCCACACTAGTTAAATCACAGAGACTAAATTTCAAAATTGGGTCACGATTTTTCCGAGCTCACGGAGTTCGCGGCGCGATCCAAGGGCTCTGGTGGTTGGGGCCTCACGAATGAAGAAAACTCGACGCTGGTGGGGGGTGGGGTGGCGGAGGAACACGGGCGGTGGGGGCGGTAGTCCGCCGGCGCCCAAGCGGTGTTCTCAGAGGGAAGAATCACAAACGAGGAAGAAGAAGGGTTAGAGACGAGGATCTTCATCCAACCACCTGAAATGGTCGAGAGATAGCTGGAGTTGCATTCTTAATGCGCCTCGTTCATCATGTGGGCACCGCGCAACCAACATTTTATTATCCAAAATCTGCTTGCTCTTCTTTACCATGTTCGATAGAGTCTGTGACACAAAACGTAGGACCGACTCCAGCAGACTGCACTCCATACTTCACCGCCACACCACTAGCCCCACCACACAGACCTGCACTCCAAAGAAAAGGTATACCGATTTCATTTGCCATAGCACCAGCTGTACCACGTAAAATCCCACTCCAAAGAAAAAGTACAACAAGTCCACCGTCAAGACCTATCCCAACTCGCAGAGACGGCCAATTCCTCGCAGATTGGAACCCCATTCCATTTATTTCTAGTTTAAAAGACAATGCTTTCAATGTTTTTAGGGACTACGCATATATTCCCATCATGGGAAGATTATTGTGAAGACAAACACCATTTTCACATCTTCCCGTCCAACTTACGGTAAGTGCTATTATTCATGGTTATTATTTTCCGTTTTCATTGATTGAACACATCAATGATTTACATTACATTGTTGTAACTAGGCGAGGGTCAATTTGGATAGTCATGACGAGGAAAGCTTGCTTGTGCTTTTCAAGGAAGCATTGCAGCAGTATATGTGTTACCTGAGGAAATCACACTTTGGTGGCAAATCTATAAACGAATTTCCGTGAAGTCTCCGTGCTAAATTTAGAAGACATTGAAAGGAAAAACATTGTTATTCATCGGTCTCTGCTCCTAGAATGAGGTACTGCTCTATGAAATCACATGACAATTTGAACTTCTACTTTTCCGCATGTGCCTTACGGATCTTGTTTGCAAGAAATCTGCTCAAGAAGAATTCGTTTGAAAAGAACGATGTAATATCGCAAATATGCTTCCCGCTGCTTTGCTCTTGTTAGTACCGTTGTCCTCAGATCACCGCATTTGCATACATACCCGGTTCATTATGTGACAGCAGATGCATGATAGCTTGCTTATCAATTGTTCGCCCAAATTCTTCAAGATCCAATGCCAATGTTTTTTAGCTCGCATTGTTCTTGTAAGTACATGTTGTCCTTTATCAAGATACTTATAATGACAGTAGTTGTTCATGTACCATCACTGCAGCTTATTTTCCTTTGCCTCCATTTTCTACACATCGATCTATATTTACTCTTACTATAAGGTTGGTAATCAAGAAGTTTAGCTGCATTGCTCTTGGCTGTACTTTTGCCTCGTATCTCCGCACTTACATTTATAGCTACTTGGTTATGTAGCATCACTCTTCATCTTATCTTAAATATTCTCCATTTTTTCGTGATATTATCACATCTATATTTACTCTTAACAAAATGTAGAATAAAGGCAATGCTTATGAAGAAGATTCTGTGGTAAACTTCTTGAATTGCCCCCCCATCAAGATGGACAAGGCCTTTATAGAGTCTTTCTTCACCAATAATGTAAGTTTGTCCATCTCAAGCCTTCAAACTTTGTTGTATATATTTGGTTAGGCATGACTGCAATAATTGTTTATTTTTGGTGTTTGCATCAAATTGCATGTTTAAAGTTTATTATGTATTCTTCCGTTTCAAAATAGATGACCCAATTTTGTACCGGGTTAGTATAAAGTTGGGTCATCTATTTTAGAAAGGAGGGAGTAGTTCATAAAAAGTTTGTCCTTTCTCAATTTATGTTTTAAGTTGTACAACCAAGTTCCTTATTCATACCATGTAAATTAAAGTATACAGAGCAAGTGATCTTCTTTGCACCGCATGTATGCTTCGTTTTTCATCCGTAATCCAAAGGTGTGGTGAACCTACCCACTACAAAGACAATGTCATATTCTGCAATGTCTTAACTATGAACAATGTCATATTCATTTATTATTCTCCGTCTAAAAAATACTTGTCATTGAAATGGATGTATCTAGATGTATTTTAGTTCTAGACACATCCATTTTGATGACAAGTAATTTCGACGGAGGGAGTATTATTTAAACCGCTCTTTATTTTCCAATCAAATGGGATAAATTGACAGACACTAACCATTGATACTTATGAGTTCTTGATCTGTAATCCAAAGGTGTCGTGAAGCTGCTAACTCCTTCACAATGTCATTTCCGCCATGTCTTGACCTGAACAATACCATATTGTGTTAATGCAATTTTAAACTGTGTCACTTTATTCGTCAAGAAGAAATGTGATGAATTGTCAAGATCGATACTTTTATGTGCAAAACATGTCATCCTGTTCGCTTGTTTATCTTTCAGAGTGAGGAAGATTTAAGTGTTGAACAAGCGCAGCCTCATCATCTTGCTCACCGCTTATGCTGCAGAGTTTCAAAGAGGCTAACCTTTCTTGAACTCTATTGAAGTGTTGTCGGTTTTGTATATTATTTTGTCGGCGTGTTTATTTGCACTAGTGGCGCATCTTTGATGCCCAAAGTATGTAATCATCGTTCGCTTGTGCTTTATTATCATAGTGGCGAACTTTGATGCCCAAAGGATGTAATATGCTGTAATTTCTTTATTGTATAGTCTAGGGTTTTTCTTATTCACGATGTTGCAATTATTTTATCGTCTTCGCAAAGAACCGCCAAACCGTAAAATTACGGTACATAATCGGGTCGCCATGCAATCACGATGTAGGTTGGGCCTAAACGTGTCGAATAGCTAACGGCCGGCAGCAGCCTGAATGAACTCCGCCCATGATTGTCCGAATCAAATCACGGGCTTTAACATGCCAAAATTGTCTCGGTCCTTGTTTGGCCCAATCAGATATCGGTCATGAAAGCAGGCCGATGCAAACCGGCCGTAGTTAGGCCCAACTATATGACGGGCATTTAACAGGCCGAAATTAATATAGGGCCGAAATGTTAAACGGGTCCTTAAGAGGCCAAAACTAATGTCAGGCCGAATTACTAAGTGGGCCTCAAGCAAGTGGGCCCAAAAGTATAGTGTCCAGTTGACGGGCCTAATCTGATATGGGCCATAATTGAGCCCATAGCCTCTTAAAGGGCCGTACCTGATCTGGGCCGTAATTTGGCCCAAAACGTGGTAGGCTTTTAATGGGCCGGATCTCATATGGGCCACTATTAGGCCCGGAACGTGGCAGGCCATTAATGGACCGGATCAAATATGGGCCAGCATTTGGCCCAAAACATGGCAGCCGCTAATGGGCCGCCTACTAGGGCCCTCAAATTTTGTGGGCTTCACAAATGGCCGCCCGCTAATGTCGGGTGAAATTGTGGGTTTTAGCCGGCTGGCCCATTATGGCAAACAAAAATCTTGTGGGTTTTTACCGGCCGCCATTATGGCTCGCTAAATTCAGGGCCGTTAGTGGGCCAACCCATTATGGCCCGCAAAATCTGTGGGTTTTAGCTAGGCCGCCCATTATGGTTTGCAAAATCTTATGGGTTTTAGTTGGGCCGCCCATTTAAACTTGATGGGCCGGTCCACGGTCAACATATCATAGGCGCAGTCTCGCCCATTGGATGAGTGACACATGTGCCGCCGCGACCGACATCGCGTCTCCTCCACCAATGATGATTTAACACAAAATCCCCATTGGTCGGGTCTGTTAACGGGTTATCGGATCCAAAACCTGACCCGATAGCTTAACGGTGTTCCGCTACTTGTGGATGCCACGGTCGGTCACCCTTGACGAAAAGCACTTCAGGACGCTACGATTTATCGTCATGGAAGTGGACACTTCCGTGATGATAATTTTGGTAATGTCATGGAACACTTCACGACAAAGACAGTATGACTATCTTGATTCTCGCTATAAATTTGTCATGGATGTACATGCATGATAAAAACGCGACCCATCGTGACAAACACGTATCATCGCGAAGTGTATTTTTGTAGTGTGAGCTTTGATAATCCTCTTGCTCGTCAAAATGTTTATGCTTCACATTACTTTGTGAAGCCTATCCCCTAACTGCATTATAGGGTATGACACCTCATGCTTCGTAATGGATCATGGACAATGGATGCACTAATCATATGATCGGTGATAGAAGTCTTCTCATGGACTCAACTCTACGCCCATCTCGACAAGAGTCACATCACATTTGGTTATTACACCGGTAAAAGCAAGGTATTGGGTCTAGGTAGAGTTGCAATCTCAAAGGATCAAAGACATGGATAAAGTGATGCTTGTTGAATCCCTTGGTTTCAACTTAATGTCTGCCTCAATGCTTTGTGACTTGAACATGATTGTGATATTTGGAAAATATCATTGCCTTTGTACTAATGGAATCGACAAGTCTCTAGTCTTTGAAGGGCACTGCGGATGTGGGGTTCCGCAAACCCTTAAGGTTCAAACACTGCGCGTATGTAAGTCTTTCCTCCTACCGATCCACGCCTCTAGCTCGCTAAGATCTCGCTGACGTAACTCGACGAACTCGCAACACACGTGAAGACACGAGGTTTATATCGTTCGGCCACCGCTAGGTGTAATACCCTACCCAAAGGTGGTGGTGGTGGATTGCCTCTCAATGATGATGAACAAGACAAGGGAAGAACAACCTCCCGAGGTTGAGGTGTTCTTGTGGCTAGGCTCTCGATCGATTGGATCAAGCTAAGACGAGATGCCTCACTGTGGTGGCTAGCTCTACTTATATAGGCCCCGGTCCTCTCCCCAAATAATGAGCGGAAGGAGCCAACAACGGCGGCAAATTTGAAGGGGACACCTAGTACAAGTTATCCCGACAAAAGTGGTCTTCGCCATGAAAAGCTCGTGGTGACGACGCCTTGGGCTCCACGATGACCTCCATCTTGCCGCCCTCCTGGTCTTGGTCTCATGCACCAATATAGCAACCTTTACCCGATGCCTCGCACTTTTTGCCTCGCTACCGCCTCCATAGCACCAAAGAAGAAACTAGGACGCCAAGTGCAGGCGCTGGCGCCTCCTCGGTGCCGTAAGGCCATGGCTCACGCCACGAGGGTCTCGTGAGGTTTCCTCCGCTTGATATCTCCGCCTCCCCGTGAGCTCGCCTCGACTAGGCCGCCTGAGATGAGGTCTTACGTCGTCCGCCTTGCGAGGCTTGGTCCCTCGCGAGGGTCTTCATTGCCTTGTTGACGAAGAGTGACATGTATGAAAGAATTATGAACTGTGGCTTTTCCACAAATACTATGTCAACTACATGATCATGCTAAGCAATATGACAATGATGGAGCGTGTCATAATAAACGGAACGGTGGAAAGTTGCATGGCAATATATCTCGGAATGGCTGTGGAAATGCCATAATAGGTAGGTATGGTGTCTGTTTTGGGGAAGGTATATGGTGGTGTATGATACCGCTAAAAGTGCGCGGTATTAGAAAGGCTAGCAATGGTGGAAGGTGAGAAAAGTGCGATAATCCATGGACTCAACATTAGTCATAAAGAACTCATATACTTATTGCAAAAATCTATAAGTTATCAAAGCAAAGTATTACGCCAGATGCTCCTAGGGGATAGATTGGTAGGAAAAGACCATAGCTCGCCCCGACCGCCACTCATAAGGAAGACAATCAATAAATAAATCAAGTCTCCGACCTCATCACATAACGGTTCACCATACGCATGCTACGGAATCACAAACTTTAACACAAGTATTTCACAAATTCACAACAACTCAACTAGAATGACTCTAATATCACCATCTTCATATCTCAAAACAATTATCACATCAAACTTCTCATAGTATTCAACACACTCTAAAGAAAGTTTTACAAATCTTGAATACCAAGCATATTAGGATTATTAAAGCAAATTACCATGCTATTTAAGACTCTCAAAATAATCTAAGTGAAGCATGAGAGATCAATAGTTTCTATAAAACAAATCCACCACCGTGTTCTAAAAGATATAAGTGAAGCACTAGAGCAAAACTATATAGCTCAAAAGATATAAGTGAAGCACATAGAGTATTCTATCAAATTCCAATTCATATATGGCTCTCTCAAAAGGTGTGTACAGCAAGGATGATTGTGGTAAACTAACAAGCAAAGACTCAAATCATACAAGACACTCCAAGCAAAACACATATCATGTGGTGAATAAAATTATAGCTCCAAGTAAAATTACCGATGGAAGTAGATTTAAAGAGGGATGCCTTCCGGGCATCCCCAAGCTTTGACTTTTGGTGTCCTTAGATTATCTTGGGGTGCCATGGCATCCCCAAGCTTACGCCTGCCACTCCTTGTTCCATAATCCATAAAAAATATTCACCCAAAACTTGAAAACTTCACAACACAAAACTCAACAGAAATCTCATGAGTCTCTAGCTAAAAGAAAACAAAAGACCACTTCAAGGTAATGTAATGAACTCATTCTTTATTTATATTGGTGTTAAACCTACTGTATTACAACTTATCTATGGATTATAAACTATTTTACTAGCCATAGATTCATCAAAATAAGCAAACAACACATGAAAAACAGAATCTGTCAAAAAACAGAACAGTCTGTAGTAATCTGTAAGTAACGCAAACTTCTGGAACTCCACAAATTCATCCAAAATAGGAAGAACTAGGAATTTTTTTATTTATCAGCAGCAACTGGAATCACTATTTTATCACGTTCTGGTGATTTTTAACAATTGTTTTCGTGAACCGAAAGTTTCTGGAAATTACAGCAAGATCAAATAACTATCATCCAAGAAGATCCTATAGGTTTAACTTGGCACAAACACTAATTTAAAACATAAAACCACATCTAACCAGAAGGTATATGGATTATTTATTCCTAAACAGAAACAAAAACAAAAAACGAAAAATAAAATTGGGTTGCCTGCCAACAAGCGCTATCGTTTAACGCCCCTAACTATGCATAAAAGCAAGGATAGATCTAGGTATTGCCATCTTTGGTAGGCAATCCATAAGTGGCTCTCATCATAGATTCATAT
This sequence comes from Aegilops longissima, assembly GCA_021605205.1. Taxonomy (NCBI): domain Eukaryota; kingdom Viridiplantae; phylum Streptophyta; class Magnoliopsida; order Poales; family Poaceae; genus Aegilops; species Aegilops longissima. The sequence goes on along the minus strand of JAHIAM010006712.1, from coordinate 31,738 downwards.
GGTAATTTTATTTTCTTTCTAGGGAAGTGTTCCATGCCTTTCTTTAATGGAAATTGGAATCTAATATTCCCTTCCTTCATATCAATAATTGCACCAATCGTTCTAAGGAAAGGTCTACCAAGAATAATAGGACATGAAGGATTGCAATCTATATCAAGAACGATAAAATCTACAGGCACATAATTCCTATTTGCAACAATAAGAACATCATTAATTCTTCCCATAGGTTTCTTAATAGTGGAATCCGCAAGATGCAAGTTTAGAGAGCAATCATCAAAATCACGGAAATCTAGTAAATCACACAAAGTTTTGGGAATAGTGGAAACACTAGCACCCAAATCACATAAAGCATAAAATTCATTATCCTTAATCTTAATTTTAATAGTTGGTTCCCACTCATTGTAAAGTTTTATAGGGATAGAAACTTCCAACTCAAGTTTTTCTTCATAAGATTGCATCAAAGCATCAACAATATGTTTGGTAAAGGCTTTATTTTGACTATAAGCATGAGGAGAATTTAGCACGGATTGCAACAAGGAAATACAATCAATTAAAGAGCAACTTTCATAAGTAAATTCCTTGAAGTCCAAAATAGTGGGTTTAGCAACATCTAGGGTTTTGCTTTCTTTAATCCCACCTTTATCAATTTTATCATCAAGATCTAAAAACTCCGAATTTTTGGAACGCCTTCTAGGTAAAGGTGGATCATATTTAGTCCCATCATTATCAAGATTCATATTGAAAACAAAGATTTGATAGGAGACACATCAATAACTTTTAGATCTTCATCTTTATTTTTATAGGTATTGGAAGAACACACTTTAATAAAGGCATCTTTCATAGCACGCATCCTAGCGGTTCTTTCCTTGCACTCATCAATGGAAATTCTCATGGCTTTGAGAGACTCATTGATATCATGCTTAGGAGGAATAGATCTAAGCTTTAAAGAATCAACATCAAGAGAAATTCTATCAACGCTCCTAGCCAATTCATCAACTTTAAGCAATTTATCTTCAAGCAAAGCATTAAAATTCTTTTGCTAATTCATAAACTCTTTAACACTATTCTCAATTCAGAGGGCATCTTATTAAAATTTCCATAAGAGTTGTTGTAGGAATTTTCATAATTATTAGAAGGATTACTAGGATAAGGCCTAGGATTAAAATTTCTATATGCTGTTGTTACCAAAATTATTCCTACCAACAAAATTCACATCCATAGATTCATTATTATTCTCAATCAAAGTAGACAAAGGCATATCATTAGGATCAAGAAACACTCTTAGTAGCAAATAATTTCATAAGTTCATCCATCTTTCCACTCAAAACATTAATTTCTTCTATCGCATGCAGTTTTTATTAGTAGATCTTTTAGTGTGCCATTGAGAATAATTAACCATAATATTATCTAGGAGTTTAGTAGCGCCTCCTAAAGTGATTTCCATAAAAGTGCCTCCTCATGTCAATCTAAAAGGTTTCTAGAAGCAAAATTCAATCCGCATAAAAATTTGTATAATCATCCACAAATTCAAACCATGAGTAGGGCAATTACGTATCATTAATTTCATCCTCTCCCAAGATTGTGCAACATGTTCATGATCAAGTTGCTTAAAGTTCATAATATCTTTTCTAAGAGAGATGATCTTAGCGGGAGGAAAATACTTAGAGATAAAAGCATCTTTGCACTTGTTCCAAGAATCAATACTATTTTTAGGCAAAGACGAAAACCAAGCTTTAGCACGATCTCTAAGCGAAAAAGGAAATAGCTTCAATTTAACAACATCATTGTCAACATCCCTCTTCTTTTGCATATCATATAAATCAACAAAGCTATTTAGATGAGTAGCGGCATCTTCACTAGGAAGGCCGGCGAATTGATCTTTCATAACAAGATTCAATAAAACAGTATTGATTTCACAAGATTTAGTATTGGCAAGAGGAGCAATCGGAGTGCTAAGGAAATCATTATTGTTGGTATTGGTAAAGTCACACAATTTGGTATTATCTTGAGCCATAGCGACAAACAAGCAATCCAACACACAAGCTAACAAAAAGCAAGTGAAAAGAAAGGCAAACGGAAAAGAGAGGGCAAATAAAAAATGGCAAGGGTGAAGTGGGGGAGAGAAAGACGAGAGGCAAATGGCAAATAATGTAATGCGAGAGATAAGGGATTGTGATGGGTACTTGGTATGTTGACTTTTTATAGATTCCTCGGCAACGGCGCCAGAAATCCTTCTTGCTACCTCTTGAGCATCTGTTGGATTTCAAGAGGAAGGGTGATGCAGCAAAGTAGCGTAAGTATTTCCCCGCTTTTGAGAACCAAGGTATCAATCCAAGAGGAGGCCACGCCAAGTCCCTCGTGACTCACACGTAACAAATAGCTCAATGCAACCAACGCGATTAGGGGTTGTCAATCCTTCACGGTCACTTACGAGTGAGATCTGATAGAGATGATAGATAATATTTTGGTATTTTTGGTATAAAGATGCAAAGTAAAATAAAAAGCAAAGTAAAAAGCAAAGCAATAATAAAGTGATGGAAGATTAATATGATAGAGAATAGACCCGGGCCATAGATTTCACTAGTGGCTTCTCTCAAGAGCATAAGTATTCTACTATGGGTGAACAAAATACTGTTGAGCAATTGATGAATTCAACATAGTTATGAGAGTATCTAGGTATGATCATGTATATAGGCATCACGTCCGAGACAAGTAGACCGACTCTGCTCAGATCTACTACTATTACTCCACTCATCGACCGCTATCCAAAGATGCATCTAGAGTATTAAGTTAATGAAAACAGAGTAACACCTTAAGGAAGATGACATGATGTAGAGGGATAAATTCATGCAATATGATAAAACCCCCATCTTGTTATCCTCGATGGCAACAATACAATATGTGCCTTGCTGCCCCTACTATCACTGGGAAAGGACACCGCAAGATTGAACCCAAAGCTAAGCACTTTTCCCATTGCAAGAACTACCAATCTAGTTGGCCAAACCAAACGGATAATTCGAAGAGACTTCCAAAGATAACCAATCATACATAAAAGAATTCAGAGAAGATTCAAATATTGCTCGTAGATAATCTTGATCATAAACCCACAATTCACCAACCTCAACAAACACACTGTAAAAAGAAGATTACATCGAATAGATCTCCACGAGAGAGGGGGAGAACATTGTATTGAGATCCAAAAAGAGAGAAGAAGCCATCTAGCTACTAACTATGGACCCAAGGTCTGAGGTAAACTACTCACACTTCATTGGAGAGGCTATGATGATGTAGAAGCCTCCATGGTGGATTCTCCCGGGAGCTCCGAACAGGCCCCAAGATGGGATCTCGTGGATACGTAAAGTTGCGCGGTGGAATTAGGTTTTGGCCCAGATTCCATCGCTCGGGGTACGAGGTATATAGGAGGAAGAAGTACGCCGGTGGAGCAACAGGGGCCCACGAGGGTGGAGGGCACGCCTGGGGAGGGCGCGCCTCACCTCGTGGCCTTCCCTGTTGGTTGCTTGATGTAGGGTCCAAGTCTCCCGGATCATGTTCGTGAGAAAATCACGCCCCTCAAGGTTTCTTTCCGCTTGACTCCGCTTGATATTCCGCTTCTTCAATCACTAAAATGGGCAAAAACAACAATTTGGCTGGGCCTTCGTTAATAGGTTTGTCCCAAAAGTAATATAAAAGTGGAAAATAAAGCCCAATATGGTCCAAAACAAGAGATAATATAGCATGGAGCAATCAAAATTATAGATACGTTGAGACGATTACAGCCCCCGGGCCCATAGGCAGCTGGCTTGGCTTCGCATGCGGCCAAGGGTCAAGTTGGGAGCACTGCGGCCTCAAAGCTCATGCTGCCTCGGCCGACGCTGGGCGGTTGATTGGACGTGGGCCGCCTCCGCTTCCCCACGCTTCTCGACGACAACCGCTGTTCTCGACAATGGCTAGCGCCGGCAGTTCTTTCCTTCATTGCTTCTCCCTTGCTTCGCCTCCGCATCCTTTTCGCCTCTTGCCGCCACTATCTCCAGATTCGCTCCATCCTGTTTTGCATCCGCTACCATGGCGCCAAGACAAAGTCAAGATTCTCAAGACCGCTTGGTATGAGTCGGCCTCGAGGCGCCCACCGCCACGGAGAAGAGCCTTGCCTCCAGACGCCACCCGACGGCGGGCGAGAGCAATGAATGGGGGAAGACAGAGCTCCGGCTCGCGTTCGATGAGCCGGAGCCTGAGGGAAGCACCTTCTTCCCCTTCTTCTCAAGCAGCGCCGCTTGCCGGGTTGGTTCCTCCCTTCTCGATTTCTTTTATGAAGTCTCGACCACCACGGGCTGCAGCGCTGCATCTCCATCCCAACTCGTCCTCCTCCTCCGCCCATCTTTGCCTACTACCGTGAGGCGACTCGGTGTTGTCGTCTGTGGCGCCTCCTGCTGCCATTTCTTCTTCCTCCGCAGTCAGCAAGCGAGCACACCTCCGGTGCGCTTAATTTTGTCGCATGAGGCAAGGCCAACTCGATCTCGAGCACCGGAAGAGGGCCGACAACATCCGATCCAAATGGGTCATGATGGATGCCCAGCGCGCCGACCCGCGTATGGCGCTGCCAACAGCGGCGCCCCCTCCCAATGGGGGGTGGCCCAAGGCGGAGCTCGTCGACGAGCGGGCATCGTTGGTGTTGGGGCAGATGATGACTGACCTGAGGCCGGGCAACGCGAGGGCGGCCAAGGTAACGGCTGCGATGCTCCTGAGGGAGTTCTTGATGCTGTGGGTTGCCCCACTCCAGGCGCGCGCGGCCCCTTTGGGAGCTTGAAGAAGAGGAGAACAAGACCCGCCTGAGGCCAAGGGACCTGCCTGGCGATGAATTGGACGCCGTCCTACGCCTCATAGTCGGGGACAACCAGGAGTACCCGCCTAGCGCCTTCGTCCCCTTGTTCCAACACAGGACTGGAGGAATTGCCGCCTGTGCCGACTTTCAATGCGCTGGCTGGTGCTGCCGGGCGCCGGAGATTCCCACGGTGCGTAAACCAAGGAGGTGTCTTCTCATGAGTCCCACGGAGAGGGGGAAGAGGAGGTGGACTCAGAGAAGACCCCGAAGAGGTGGGGAGACTTCCTCCGAGCAAGGCCGAGATTCTTCGCGCTTTCCCCGATGATGCCGAGGCCGGGCGCCTAAGGGGAGAGGAAGCAACCCTTATCCCGACGGGGGGTAGGTCGTCGCTGTTAGCCCGTGGTGCCACCTCCGCCTGCACCTCCTGGGCTGGCCTGCTCGCCCGCCTCCGCCTGGTGCCGCTGGAGTCCAACACTGCTTCTCAGTCCCGGCTGCCAGCTTCAAGCTTCTGCTGCCGCTGGAATACGCCGCAGGGATCGGTAAGTGTCTTAAGCTTCGCTCTGCCCTTGCTTGTACTCATCGCTTCCTAATACTCGCCTTGGTTGATCAAAGCCGACATCTTTGGTGAAGAAGAGGAAGGAAGAAGCGGCGGCCGTGCCTCCCGCTGGAGAAAGGAGGCAACGACGCCTGATATCCCTCAAATTGCCTGTTCCTCATGAGGCCAAGAGGTGCATCGGCAAGATCAGCCCCCATGACCTCACTGGCTGGTTCGGAGGTGTCGGTATTTGGGGCAGCCGACGAGGTCCCAGCCTACCTGTAACTCGTGGTCTCCCAAGCCCTGGTGACGATGTCGCTTCCTCCCACTGCTGCACCTCTACTCCCTGGTTTTTCTTCTCCTGCTGCCCTCTTGAGCGTGCTTCTTTCGAGATGACCCACTGCAGTGGATCTCCCGAGCGGACTCCGCTACCGTGGCCGGGCGCCTGAGTTGGCTCGGGTCGGCTTCACTCCGACTGGCAGTTCACAAGGCGCGCCGGGCCAGCTGCGCGGCTTCGAGAAGGAGAAGCAAGGAGTCCAAAGACTGCAGCCGATCGTGAGGCGGCGCTGAAGACGCCAAGGCCACCTGTGACGCTGCCAAGAGTTGGAGGGCGAGTTGCAGAGCCTGCGCGACAAGAACGCCGAAGAGGTACGATGCCGCCAAGCGAAGGAAGTGGAGATGAAGGCCCGGGAGGAAGCCGTCAAGAACCGTGGATGCCGAAATCATGCGAGCTGGGAAGAAGGTGCCAACAAGCTTAACCGGCTCAAGAGTTGGAGCAGTAAGATGAGGACGAGGGAGGCCGATCTTGATGCCAAGGCGCTAGTCCTGGCCGAAGACCGCGTGGTCTTTGCCAATCTCGAGAAGAGATCTCGCAGGCGTCAAGACGCCTACGAGCACGGCCTGGAGAAGCCTCTCGACACCGACGAGGACGGCCCCGCCACCTGCTCCTCTCGTGGTGAAGGCGCTTGAGGAGGTCGTTGATGGTCTCGGTCCCATGGCGGAGGCAGAAGTCTCGCCCTATCTTCAGCAAGGCTGACCAAGGCTTTAGCCACTGCACCTTCGCGAACCCCAACGCTTGCCTTGACGAGCTGCCGGAGCCTCAGAGTGAAGATCACACGAGGCGGCCGCCGCGACTGCAGGTGATCGTGGGGGCCTTGCCGAGGAGGTTCCGCGCTTCGCCTCCGGCCCCTCTGTCTCAAGCGCCGCCGACCTTGCAGCTGGTGGTGAAGGTGAAGACAAGATTGCTCACAAGGAGCACCTTCCATGGATGATGGCGACATCTAGAGGTGACCTATGGCCATTCTTCCCATTCTGTTCCTGCGACATGTATCAGGCCTCGTAGAGGCGTTTAGACTTTTCATTTGGTATCATGAGGACAATATGCTTGTAATATTTGCTTTGAGATTTTGCGATTTCCTTCCTATTTGCTTTATGCTCAAGGCCAAGCAGAGTCCGACTTCACAGATACCTCAACCGCCATTGGGCCGACCGGAGACCAGGACGGACCAAGGAGTGAGGGGCTACGTGACTAGTTAGGCTCCTGAGTCACGATGCTCAAGAGTCCCCCTTGACGCGCAAACAACATATAGGGAGAGTTCGTGGGATAGATTAATGTTCTACGTCGCCGAGTCTCGCCTCACAAGATACCAACCACCATTGGGCCACTGAGACCAGGCCGACCAATGAGTGAGGGGCTACGTGACTGCTTAGGCTTCTCGAGTCGCGATGCTCGGAGTCCCCTTGACATGCAAACAATTTCATACCTGCCTCGCCGAGGCCTTGGGAGGGGCGCGATACCTGTGTCTGGGGACCTGGTTGGTGGCGGCACTTGGGCGTGACCTCAACGCAGCCCCCATGCCTAGCGCCCACGCTGCCTCCCGTGGGGAGGCGCGCGTAAGGCTGGGCGCCGAGTCTGGCCCTCGAGGTTGGCACGACCGGGGTCGCCTCGCTTGTTTATCACCAGCGCGGAGCATAGTGCTTCCGCCAGCACGGCATAGCCTCGGCAGTGTCGACAGCCAGCGGAGCATGGTGCTTCCACTTGGGCGGATGGGGGCCTCGGAGGAGCCCCGGCGCAGACAGCCCCGCCGACACGTGGCTTGCACGATGTGGCTGCGAGGTGTATCTGGGCACTCGTGAGCCAAAGGGACCTCATGAGGCCCTACCAAGGCGGGTTGCGCCTGGTCTTGAGTCTTGGTGATCAGATGTTCCAAAGAAGGCGGTTAGATGCAAGCACTCTATGTCCTCGTGTCCCGGCCCTCGAGCGAGCTCAGCCGCCGCTGGTATGCCAGGTCGTGATGTCATGGTCAAGGCCAGGGGTGAGGGCTGGAGAGCTAGTAAGAGCTCCTGAGTCGCGATGCTCAGGAGCCCCCCTTTTAACGTGCAAGTGAATCGCATGGGACGAACGGACCCGTGGCGGGCGACAATCGAGCAGGCGATAGACGTTGGCAGGTTAAGCATGGAGAGCAGATAAACTAGGACAAATGCAGGCACGCAACCCAGCATCCTCGCCAGGGTGCAGAGCTGCCCCTCGCGGGCGGCTGTCGCCGCGCATGGCCCTTGCATCTTGAAGTTTCTGAGTGGTCTTGGTGATGAACTCCTGAGTGGTGGGCACTCCTTGCCCTGTGCTCTCCTGAGGGTCACGTGCTGCGAAGCACGCTTCCAAGTGGTGCCTATCGGTGTCAAAACCGGCGGATCTCGGGTAGGGGGTTCCGAATCGCGCCTAGGCGGATGGTAACAGGAGACAAGGGACACGATGTTTTTACCTGTGTTCGCCCTCTCGATGGAGGTAAAACCCTACTCCCGCTTGATTAATATTGATGATATGGGTAGTACAAGAGTAGATCTACCACGAGATCGTAGAGGCTAAACCCTAGAAGCTAGCCTATGGTATGATTGTTGTTCGTCCCACGGACTAAAACCCTTCGTTTATATATACACCGAGAGGGCTAGGTTTACAGAGTCGGTTACAATGGGAGGAGATCTACATATCCAGACGCCAAGCTTGCCTTCCACGCCAAGGAAAGTCCCATCCGACACGGGACAAAGTCTTCAATCTTGTATCTTCATAGTCCAGAGTCCGCCAAAGGTTATAGTCCGCTATCCGGACACCCCTAATCCAGACTCCTCAAGAGCTCCTTAACCAGGCTTCAATGACGACGAGTCCGCGCATGATTGTCTTCGGCATTGCAAGGCGGGTTCTCCTCCTAATACTTCATAGAAGATTTTGAACAAAGGATAGTGTCAGCTCGCAAAATAAGTTCCACATACCACCGTGAGAGAGAATAATATTTACACAAATCCAACCGCCGACATATTCTCGTGATCGTGACATCACACCACGCCAAGCCTTTATTCAATCGTTTTACTGTCCCACCTCAAATAAGACTTAGCGAGGCGGTTTCTTTGGCACATCTTGTCGGCAGAGATCGTGTCCCCTTATTCCGGATTCTCATCAATACGGGCGTAGTAACCCAATCGCGTCTGCTGGTATGTCTCCTCAATCGGCGGCGAGTCCTAAACGGTCACGGGAGGGCTCTGGTATTCAGCCTCTTTATAAAGAGACCAAGGCTCTACCCTTTCTTTCAATCTCAATCGAATCCGCCGCCTCGAGTTCCAACACCCAAAGCTCCAGATTCAGCCTTCGACCTTCGATGATGTCCGCCACGACCTTCATAGGTCGGGTGGATGCCTTCCTCCGCTACTGAAGAAGACGTATAAAGCTAAGAGATGCTGTATCTAACCGCGAAATCAGATAGGTTGCCTGCTTCAAGGGCAGGTTATTTCCACTCCCAAGCCCGGCGAGAGCGTGGTGTTCGCCCTCATTTCCTTCTGGGGCTAGGGCTTCCCAACACCCCCTTCATGAGGGGGCTCCTGCTTTATTATGGGCTGGAATTTCACGACTTGGCTCGAGTCCATCCTCCACATCTCATCGCTCATTGTCATGTGCGGCCTTCCTCCGATTACTCCTCACTCCGGATTGTGGCCTAAGACCTTCAAAGTAGAGCCAAGATGATCGAGGGGCAACACGGAGTGCGGAGGTGCTGTTATCAAGAAGAATGCCGACGCCCATGGCCCGAGGGCTCTTTTCAAGAGGAGTTCAGCTTATGGCAACGAGACTGGTTTTATATCACAGCCCTGTGGGCACCAAGTGGGTGGCACCACCTTCCTTTCGCTCGGGTCCCCCACCACAGCTAGTGTCATGGGTCAATAAAGGGTTTAACTGGGGCCGCCCAAGGACGTGCCTTTGTTGTAGGGCCGATTCGAGATCTCCTAGAAAGAGACATCAACTGGTCGAGTGACGCAGTCATGTTGATTCGCCGCACTCTGCCCTCGCAAACGCCGCCCTCCGCCTATGGGAGTTTAATCCGAGGGACCACGAGCCCTCCAACATTTTACGCGACGACCATGGAGATGTACAAATTGTTCTTCCGATAACAAGCAATGTGTCCGACTCGACCGAGGACGCAGTCTGAGCTGCAATCGCCGGATACTCAAGTAAGTAGCCCTGCATCTTGACACGCTTATCCGTGATACTTATCATAAAATTGCCCTTAAAAGAGCTGTCCCTTAAACATGACTGGATAGCGAAAGCAAAGCTAATAAGGTGTCCGGCCCCCCTCCCTGAGACCACGCCGGATCCCATGTTAATCAGGATGCTGGAGGTTGCGCCTTTGGAAGAAGGCGAAGGGGAACAAGGAAGCTACCGCCCCCGAAGGAGGTTGTCAGAAAGGAGGAATCGAGAATTCTCCATCCAGGGGAGAAGAGGACCGCCTCAAGACCCGGAGACCATGGTCTCAAAGCGGGGAAGAAATCTTCGCCGAGGGTCCTCACTGGGGATGCCTCGCCGCACTGTGTGCCCCCAAGGGGATCAGCCCTCCACCGAGTCGTAAGTAGAGAGGGAAGTTTTAAAATGAGAGACATCCCTGTTCCATTTCTGAGGAAGATAACCAAAATTTTACCTTGTAATTCGGATCTCAGCCCTTCTCAAAGAGTTCATCTTCCCGGATCTTCGTCCGAGATGATGGAGAGCGAATGCCTCCTCGCTGCATCGCTTTATGTAGGCGGGCGACCCCGAGGTGTCGCCACGGAGGGTTTTCCGAACCGCAGGCCGGAAGGCGTCGTGGTGGCCTCCCAAAGCTCTCTCCGTGCCCGCCTTCAAAAAGGCCATCGAACGAGTCCGCACTGTCCGGCACGGCCGGAGGAGTCAAGGATCTGCCGGCGAAGCGCTTATCTCGTAAGAACACCATGCGTTGATGGGTACGGTGATTGAAAGGATTTCATCCGCTGAAAGCGGGTTGTACGAGGCCGCCACGAAGTTTATCGACAGGTTTTGAGGTACGCTAAATGATGTACCTTTTGACAGCCCGATATATAAGATGCGCCCTATGTAGATAGTAGCCCCAGACTCGTGGCGTTGTAAAAATGACGACGCCGGAGGATCATATTCCTGTGTATAATATGTCGCCTTCTTATGTCGGTGGCGGCGTTCGTGGCTAGCCGGACTAATGGATTTGCCGAGCTAAAGCGGCAACTTGACGTGGCAATGTCGACATCGCGCTTGTCAACAAGCGCTTGACGAGGCACAAGGTATGTAATTTCTTCAAGACACCTGGTAAGAGGAGCTTGATGCCCGTGATCTTACAACATGTATGCTTGATGCGATGGTGCCGCTGCCATGGAGAACCTTCGGGCGGAACTCGCCGAGCCAAGGAGCAGTCCAGAAAAGCTGGCGCGGTTGTTTTAAAGGCGGCCAAGAGCTGAAAGTTTAACAGCTGCTCATCGCCAAGCAAAAAGGAAATGGCCGAGATGGTTGTGAAGTTGAAGAATGCTGCCGATCGCTGCAAGCTTCTTGAAAAAGAAGATCGGGCGAATGTATGATTCTGGAGAAGGCCACTATCGAGGCTAAGGATAATCGCTCGCGGCGAGAGCCATGAAGGAGGAGCTACGCCAGTCCGAGATATCGTGGCGGAAAGCCCTTTATGCCGCGAATGAAGTTTGGGGATCCTAAATATGCTCCGCTGGACCGCTGTGGAGGCGCGTAACACTTATCCGGACTTGGCGGGCGAAAAGCGCGACGCCGCCGTAACACTTCCGAGATCAAAAGGATCACGGCGGAAAAGCTTTTTGGTCGCAGCCCACAATGCGAGCGCCCACTTCCATTAACCGATCGCTTCACGCATGGGCGGAGCTGAATAGGTTATCCGGACTCGCCATGAAGTATGTCATGAGTCATCCGTGGCCGTAAAGGCCCGAGCCAAGAGTTATTTTAGCTTGGTGCAGCAGCCTTGCGCGGTGCCGCATATCAATGCAATGAAGAGGTCAAGCAGCATAGAGGGTGCGCTGGATGGCTCTTGCCCGTCAAAACATATCATGGAGATGAATGCCATCGCTGTTGCATCCCAAGATTCGGACGGAGCCGAGTACCGCGAGCACTATTTTCGTGAAGTTCTCGCAGGCGCTGCTTAATAGAGACGCAGGCTCAAGGATATTATGTTTGAATAACATGTATTATTGTAAAACAATGTTTCGAGGAATATAAAAGCTTTTTATACTTGTGCCTTCAAGAATTAAAATACCTCCCGTGGCGCCGTTAATGTATATGTATATATAACTCGAAGATGGCAGTTCGATTTCAGCCCCCACACATATAATGCGGGGTGTTCGCAGGCACATTTTCACACTTGATCCAACGCCTTGGTCCTATTAAGGAGGTGATAGCGCAGCTTAACTAGGCAACCGGACTATAATGCTTTATCACTTTCACTTAGCCATAGGAGTTTGACAAGGGGCTACTATATAGCCCCTAGGGGCACCGCTACCACCCAATTCGTGGCTGCTGGTGTGCCCGGCCGAAACGCCCTTCGTTAATGCGGAGGAATCTTAAAGATTCCGCGGGTCATCGAAAGTGGTTGACCAGTCTCACGCTATATCATGACAAATTGCTGCTTTCATCGAGGTGCTCGCCGCCGAACCGGGCACAATCATAGTAGTTCTCCGGTGTCGCTTAGCCGATAGAGCGGAACGTAAGGCAGCAAAACACAGGAGCCGGCAAACCCAACATTTGACCAAAGACATGATTCGAGCTGATGCATATAAGGCCAAACTCAGACGCCAACACTCCCTAAGGTATTCGGTCTTTATGAAAACGGGCTGAACGACGCCTTGGTAATAAGCCCCGTGTCCGTGTACGCGCAAAATTCGACGTGGCTACATGCCAAGACGCCAGCCTCCTCGTTATACCAAAAACCGGGGATGTATCAACAAGAGACAGAAAAAGGTTTACGCAGGGTCTTAATCTAAAAAGAATCTTGAAATGGGTCCCCATCGCACGCTCATACCAGGTTCCGCGCAGCCGATCCTCGACGGGTGTAGCACGGTGTTCATCTGTAAAAGAGAGGAACTTAGTTGAAAAAGATCGTGCGGAAGTGTATGTTATAGTAAATAAACAAAGTATAATTCAAAAATGGGTAAAATTGAGCTTTATTGTCTCTTGTTGTACATGCGCCGAGCCCTTGTATCGGGGTATGCGGCTAGTAAGCCTTAGATGTTTACGCCGACTCGCTTAGCTATGTCCGGGTCCGAACGACCTGTTTAGGTGCTTTGATTAGTGAAGCTGTTTAGTGTGTGGCTGCCAAGGCAGCCTCACAGCTTCCACGCCGAGGAACACTCGATATTTCCCTTTAATGAGATGATGCCTCATGGACCGGCATTTTAAGCGTAAGAGATGCATAATGCGGTATTGCGTTAAAGCGGGCGAAGCTTCAGATCCCAAAGAGTGCTTGATAGCTACTTGTAAATGGGGCGATGTGGAAGGTTAGCTTTTCACGGCGGAAGGTTCGGGGAGCCAACATAACTTCTAGCAGAGAGAACCCGCATAATGGGCATCTGGGCTCATGCTACCCCCTTGAAAGGAAGTGTTGCTATGGCGAAGTTTTTGTTGGGTCTATCCCCATTTTATGGATTGTGTCCTGATATAGCAGGTTTAGATCACCGCCATTCCATTAGGACTTGTGTAAAGTGGAGTCCATCAATTATCGGATCTAATATCAAGGCAGTCCAGCTGCTGCTCGACACTTCTAGAGTAATCCTGATGGTCGAAGGTGATTGGTTTTGACAACCAAAGGCGGACTCTCCGATAGGCCGATGGCGCGATTCTATAGGCGCCACTGCTTTTTCCCTTTTGTCACGTGAAGTGAGTTTACTGCTTTGACTTCTTGTGGGAAATTCTTTTGTTTTCCGGTGCTCGCCAGGGGTTGGTCATCGCCCTCGCTTGTGTGTCGAGCCCTTGTGTTCGGGCGTTGAGTTTTCCGGATTGCTTGAAGACCCAACAATCTGTGGGTATGGTTTGCAGTGCTTCCCGGAGTACGTGGATTTGGCATATCTTCTCCAAGATTTTTTTAGGTTAGATAGCTCGTCCTCGTTATCCTTGAGGGGCAGCTTTTTCTGATTCTGCCGAGAGCTTTTGAATCCGCGCTGACCGCCGTGGTTTTTCGGCTGTTTCCTTGGTCCGCGCTGGTCCTTGCTGCGCCATGGTTTCCGCTTCCATCCCTAACTTTGATGTACTTGGTCATCGGTATCGCATCTTGCCAACCAGCTATCCTCTCCTCGTTAAAAAAGGGTCATGAGGCTTGTTAATGCAGCCATTGTTCTTGGATTTTCTTGGCCGAGGTGTTCAAGCAGCCATTCGTCTCAATGCTGTGTTTGAAAGCTGCTAAGGCTTCGCGTCCGGACAATCGATTATCCTGTTCTTTTAGTAAGAAATCTGTTCCACAATTTCCGTCCGACTCCGGTTGTTGAGTTATGTGACTTAAATCGCTCAGATCCGGAGGTCGGACATAGGTCCCTTGAAAATTTGCCCTAAAAGCATCCTCGAGCTCTTCCCAACTTCCAATGGTGTTTTCGGGAAGGCTTAAGCCAATGCCGGCTGGCCCTTTGAGCTTGAGGGGTAAGTATTTTATGGCGGAGGTCATCTCTCTAGCTATGTGTATGTGGAGGATATAATCCTCAATCCGCATCCTGTGGTCTGTTGTTCCGTCAGATGCTTCTATGTTTACGGGCTTGAATCTCCGCTGAAATTATGGTCCAAAGACTCATCGGTGAAACATAGGTGCGCACCCCTATATTTTGGTGTGCCGTGATGTTCGGATACTTGTTGCGCTGCATTGTTTAATAGAGCTTGCTTTCTTGGCCCGTAGATAGATCTGTTCGCCATCTTTTTTGATGCGAATCTCAGCGGATCGCATGTCGGGCCAGTCCGCCCATTTGCCGCCTATGTTGGCCATGGGTTTTTTATCCCATCGGGTGGCTTTTTATTTTTGATTATGGGTCAAGGCCTCCTCATCAAATTCGCAGTAATTTTCGCCGGATAGTTTTTGTGTGGCGATCGCCGCTATATTTGTCTCATGTGTTGAGTACTTTGCTCCATCTAATTCCGAGTGCATCTTCCGCTGTTTTGAGCTTCCGCCAGGTTTTTCTTACGCGCAAAGGGCGACGAGCCTTTTGTGGAGGTTCTTCGCTTCCAGAACTTGTCCGCGGAGGTCGTCCGGACCGTTATCTTCGCCGGGACGGGTTGTTCGGTTTGTTTATCCAAGTTGCCCTGTTCGGACGGTTGCTCAATGGCATGTTCATCGTCTCGCCGTTCGCCTCGCCTCGTGGCCGGGTCTGTATGGCTGTTGTCTCTGCTGAGGTGGGTTTAGAGCGCGCCACGCCGCTTGATCGCCGAGGAAACGATCCTCGCTATGCCCCTTTGTTCCTTGTCGTCGCTTTTTAGGTGTGTCCACCATGTATACATCGTGAGATGAGGTGGTTGTCCAGGCCCTATAGGCGCTGGTTCTCGTTGCCTCCTACATCGCCGCCCATACCGTCGATGTCTTTGGAGTCGAGTCGAGCATGTCGATTAAATCATCGGCAGAGCTACGGCGTGGGTGGTGGGTGGGCTTTGAATTTCTTCGCCATCCGCATCCCAACCTTGTTGACCATAGTCCGCCAGGCTCTCCCGATAAAGAGAGAGACTTTAGTGAATTCGAATGTCGCCAAGGGCGAGTGCCGAAGATGTCCGCGGCGGCGAACTCCATGATCGGCGCCCAATCGGATTCGACGGCAGGGCGCGGAAGGTTCGAGTCCGTAGAGGAGTCCGCACCTTGAGTCGCGAGCTTCGCAGAGGACAAGGCTGGTGTTTGCTCGACGCCAGAGATTGCAGCCCCGAGAGGCGGTGTCCAGCCACCCATCCTCGACAGCAGCAATGGCCCGAGCTAGGGGTCGGAGCGACACGGTGCGCCTCCGTGGCACCGCTCGGCGGCAGTAGCTAGATCATGCCCATCGTGAGAGTGCGCACACTCGGCTATGGCTCGAACCCGTCAAGATCAAGTCTCCGCGGACGCCACCGTAGTTCAAACTTCCAAATCTGACCTGATTGCTGTGGGCGAAGCTTTCGATCCGCTCCAGATGGCTGCTTAATTGCCCGCAGCGGCAAAGCCGCCGAATATGAAGATCTGTCCGGGAGAAAACTCTCACCCGGATCGCATCGTTGTTGATGATCAAGGAGCCATCGGGCCTAAAGATGACGCATACGCAGGAACTCTCAATGAAAGCACCAATGTCGTGTCAAACCGCGGATCTTGAGTAGGGGTCCCGAACTGTGCGCCTAAGCTGATGGTAACAGGAGACAAGGGACACGATGTTTTTACCTGTGTTCGGCCTCTCGATGGAGGTAAAACCCTACTCCCGCTTGATTAATATTGATGATATGGGTAGTACAAGAGTAGATCTACCACGAGATCGAGAGGCTATGTCGGATTTCGGGTTCCGCAGACCTTAAGGTTCGACTGGGTGCGCAAGGAGATCCAACCTCCACCGCCCCGATCTTCGCCAATCGCAAGGACCTAAAACTACTCAAAGAACAGCACAAGAGACACGTAGATTTATATCGTTCAGGCCACCATCGTGGTGTAATACCCTACCCAGGTGTGTGTGTGTGGATTGCCTCTGGGCTGATGAAGAATAAGATAGGAAGAACAGCCTCGCGAGGGTCTCGTTCTTGGTGGTGTGATGAATCGCTAAGGGTACCCCCGTCCGCTCTAGCTTGAGGATCGGGTCTCTATCTCTCTCTCGATCCCAAAATACCGCTAGAGAAGATCAGCTCCCTACTATGGTGGCTAGCTCTACTTATATAGACGAAGTCCCTCGCCTCTTCCCAAATATTGAGCGAGAAGGGCGCCAACAATTGGCCATTTTGAAGGGGAACAACGGTACACTTATCCCGACTAAAGTTGGTCCTCGCCGCCAAAGGCTCGTGATGACGCCTCGCTGGGCTCCACGATGACCCATTCCACCGCTAGTTGGTCTTGGTCTTGTTGCATCAAACGGATGCCTTTGCTTGATGCTCTGCGCGCGCTTTTGCTCCTTTGCACCAAAGAGGAAAGGAGGACGCCATGCGGGCCGGGCGCCTCATCGGGCGCCTTGGTCGTCATGGCTTACGCCATGGACACCTCATGAGGTACCGCTTGAACTCCTCTCCGCCTCATGAGCCAGCCTCGACGAGGCCGCGCCCGAGGAAGCACTTGGTCGCCCGCCTCATGAGGCTTGGCCTCGCGAGGGTCTTGAGTTTGCGCTGATGAAGATGGGCCGCCCTGTCCTCCTTGAGCCACGCCACAAAGCCGCAGGCATGCAAGTCTGGGACCCCTGCTCCTGTAACGCCGGCTGTGCTAAACCCAGAAGCTAGCCTATGGTATGATTGTTGTTCGCCCCACGGACTTAAACCCTCCGTTTATATAGACATCGAGAGGGCTAGGGTTACACAGTAGTCGGTTACAATGGGAGGAGATCTACATATCCAGACGCCAAGCTTGCCTTCCAAGCCAAGGAAAGTCCCATCCGACACGGGACGAAGTCTTCAATCTTGTATCTTCATAGTCCAGAGTCCGCCAAAGGTTATAGTCCGCTATCCGACACCCCCTAATCCAGACTCCTCAGGCTCAAGCGCCTCCCTCGTGAGGTCAAGGTCCGAGGTTCTCCAAAGAAAGCCCCCGAGCCCTGCCTGAGGAGGGCGCTGGGCGTGCTTTCCTATGCGATGGAGGGAGGCGCCCCTGGGATGGGCGCAGATCCTGATGAGGCTCCTGCCGTGGTGCCATCCTCCTGAGGTCCTGCGCGGCACGGTTGCTTCTTCTTGGGGATGGCCTCCGAGGGCCTTCTATCATTGCCGTCGGGTCGCTGATTGCAGCAGCTTGAAAGGCGCTGCTTAGAGGGAGCACACCGCATCCTTCTCCTCACACGGGACCGTGATGATTCCTCCACTTCCTGGCATATTGAGAATGTTGTAGCCATGATGAGTGACCGCCATGAACTTTGCCAGGGCTGGATACCCGAGGATGGCATTGTATGGCAAAAGTGATGATGCGCCACGCTGAAGTTGATGAGCTCGGTGCGGTAGTTCTGCGCCCTCAAGGTGACAGGCAGGCGGACTTGCCCTATTGGTGTGGTGGAACCGCCGGTCACTCCCGAGAAAGGCTTGTGGGCTCGAGCTGTTCATATGGCACTTGAGGTTGTCGAATGTGTCGACGGACAGGACGCAAGCCCGTGCCGCCGATGAGGGTCTTGGTGACCTTCACATTGCCGATGACTGGGAACACAACATAGGAGGGCGCCAATGGTGGCTGCGCACTTGAGTTGATCCGCCGAGTTGAAAGTGATGGCGCATTGGGACCACCTGAGCGGCGCTGGCTTCAGCTTTGGGAGCACCGATTCACCTTGTGAGCGAACTGCTTGAAGATGCGCCGAGAGGTGGGCCTGGCTCCGCCTAAGATGCGTGACGCTGCTGCCCCGGAAGCCCCCCAGCCCCTCGCCCTAGTGGTGGTCGTTGTTCCTTCTGGCGGCGGCAAATGAGGAAGACCGTGTTGCCCTGGGGCGATCTCATGAGGCGGGTCCTTCCCGGAAGAACAGCCTCGTGAGGGTCTCGTTCTTGGTGGGTGTGATGAATCGCTAAGTGGTACCCCCGTCCGCCTAGCTTGAGGATCGGGTCTATCTCTCTCGATCCCAAAATGCTCGCTTCGAGAAGATCAGCCCCTACTATGGCGGCTAGCTCTACTTATATAGACGAAGGCCCCGGCCTCTTCCCAAATATTGAGCGGGAAGGGCGCCAACAATTGGCCATTTTGAAGGGGAACAACGGGTACACTTATCCCGACTAAAGTTGGTCCTCGCCGCCAAAGGCTCGTGATGACGCCGCTGGGCTCCATTAATGATCGCATTCCCCAAGCTGGGGCTGGTCTTGGTCTTGTTGCAATCAAACGGATGCCTTTGCTTGATGCTCATGCGCGCTTGCTCCCCTTTGCACCAAAGAGGAAAGGAGGATGCTATGCTGGTCGGGCGCCCACTGGCTCCCTTGGTCGTCATGGTTACGCCATGGGCACCTCGTGAGGTACCCTGCCTTGAACTCTCCGCTCCTCATGAGCCAGCCTGACGAGGCCGCTACGAGGAAGCTCTTGGTCATCCGACCATGAGGCTTGCCCTCGCGAGGGTCTTGAGTTTATGCTTCATGAAGATGGGCCGCCCCGCCTCCTTTTGAGCCACGCCACAGCCGCAGCAGTAAGTCTGGGACCCCTGCCTCGTAACGCCAGTGAGCCCTGGCACACGGCGCGCCTCGACCTTGGCCGCAGAGAGGCGAAGGGCAAGTGCGGTTATGGGCCTTAACAACCTCAAGGGTTTGACGCCAAGGTGGCGTTGATTGACGGGCGCCCGCTTCCCCACGACGCCTTGGTAACCGCCCGATTCGGCGCCTCGCATGCGAGTTGGGCGTGATGATCGGTGATCGTGGAGGCCGACGGTTGGCCTCCGCGGCTATAAGCACGGAACGACGCACCTTCCAGCCTATCCTTCTACTTCTCCTCTTCCTCGCCTCGTCGGCTGCTATGGTCTCGACCACCGGTTCTCCAGTGGAAGAGAAGGGAAAGGCTCAAGAGGATCCCGACCCGCCCCCAAAGAAGCGATTTGCTCTCCGTGTCAGGCAGGAGCGCTGCCGAAGGAGGGCGCCTGCGTTCTCGCGGCCGCCACCAGGGTTTTCTTCCCTTGTACGCGAAATTGGTGGCCTCGGCGAGGTGACGCCGGCGACGAGCGGCGCCGCCGACGACACCGGGCGGGTCACGAAGGTGTGCATCTTCCCCGGAGTTCACGCCGAGGGCTCCGCCGAGTTCGGTTGCCAGCTGCGCCTCCCAAGTCTTGATTCGCTTTCTTTCTTCGCCTCCTCGTCCGCAGGGGGAGCCTCGACTGCTGCAAGACGTCATGGCACCTCGCGACCGGGCAGAGGTCGCAGAGGCTGCCCCTGGCGAGGTCTCATGACTCGAGGTTGGAGTGAGGTTGCCCGGGTCTGCAGGACGAGGGCGCCCACGATCCACCCGAGTACGACGGTGCTTTGGTGGTGTCCTTCAAGGTCTTCGACACGGAGGGTCGCTGGCTGAGTGTTGCCCGGAGAAGCGGTCGGGCCCTGGCCGTGGTGAGACGGAGGCCGACCACCACTCTTGGCGGCTTCCCGTGCACGGCGGCGCCGGAGGATCCAGCGATTCGCCGAGCTTCTTCATGACGCCAGAGACGAGCGACGATACCACGAGCCTCGAGCTCGCTGGCCCCGAGCAGGTGGCGAAGCTGCAAAGCCGCCGCCGCCTCTGATCCTGATGGGGTTGGCCCCGACCGTGGCCCATCGCTGATGATGGCGCCTGGCCTGTGGTCCCGTGGATAGGACTCCTTAGGATTCAAGGCTTTTGTTCCCCGCGAGGAGCAGTGAATGTACCCCCGGGTTGTAGCTTCGCTTTGTCAATATGATCCTTATTATGAGGCAATGCGGATGCTCATTCCGTTTAGCTCAGCTTTCTTCCTTTCGCACTGTGAGGGCTTGGTGCTCACGCCGACAGTGTCCCAGCCCCAAGGCGGCTTCACAGCCGCTGGTATGCCAGTGTCGCATGTCGTGGTCAAGGCCAGGAGGTGAGCGGCCCGAGGTCCGTAAGAGCCTCTGAGTCGCGATGCTCGGGGTCCCCTTTGGCGCCAAGCTGCCATCATTCGTGAGAAAGGAGAGCGACGCTGCTAACACGGAGTTGCATTGAGTGGGGGATGGTGTTGCATGACTAGTGTGTCCGGAGGGTGACTTATCTCGAGGGTCGACGATGCCTGGGCGCGGTGCCGAGTCCGCCCCGCCGGGCGCAGAGATTGCGGGCGGGTCGCCTGCTCCTTGAGGGACCTGCAGGTTCACCACAAAGGAACAAGAGCTCACGGGCGATCGTTAGTCCTGCAAGTTAGTTGCTTTGGAGGGCGCGAGAGGCCTCATCGAGGTGTGGCTGGGCACCCGTGAGCCAAATGGGACTCACGAGGCCCCACTCAAGGCGGGGCTGCGCCTGCCTCGGGCCTTGGCTTCGAGTGCGCTCTCGCAAATTTGGCCAGATGCCGGGTGTTTCACGTCCTCGGTCCCGCCTCGGCTGGTCTCAGCTGTCAGCTGCAACCCCAGTCGTAATGCCATGGATAAGACCAGAGGGTGAGGGCCGGAGAGCAGGTAGGAGCCCCGAGTCGCGGCGCTCGTGCACCCCTTTAACGCCTGCAAGCTAGGTCGATGACGAATCCCACGCCCTCGGTCCCGCTCGGCTGGTTCAGCCGTCATTGCAAGCCAGGTCATGATGCCATGGACAAGACCAGAGGGTGAGGGCCGGAGAGCCGTAGGAGCCCTCGAGTCGCGATGCTCGTGCACGCCTTTAACGTGTGCAAGATTTCACCACCTGTGAGAAGGCACCAAATAACAAGCATGGTGGAACGAGAGCATAACCCAAGGAAAACGATGAAGGATATCACACGCCTAATATGCGACTTCTATCCAAAGGAACTCACGGTCCCACCAAGGATAGACTCAAGATATTGAAACGCTTTTGCAAGGTGGATATCATTACATCAACATTACATAATAGAGGGGATACATACATAAGGCACAAATGCCACAAGAATACATCAACATCATATATAAGATCAACATCCGACTACGGATGAAACATAAATGTAAGCTCAAACGACATCCACCTCGCTAGCCCAGCCGCCGCCGACCGAACCTATCCCCGATCAAGAAGAAGCGTAAGAAGAACTCCAACACAAGTAAACATCGCCTCTGGCCATGGTCATCGCAAAACCTGTACCGCAAATCGGTGGTGTAGTAATCTGTGAGCCACGAGGACTCAACAATCCCATTACCATGGGTATCAAGACTAGCAAAGCTTAATGGGAAAGGAAGGGGTAAAGTGGTGAAGTTGCAGCAGCGACTAAGCATATATGGTGGCTAACATACGCAAATGAGAGCGAGAAGAGAATCAAAGGAACGGTCGCCACTAGTAATGATCAAGAAGTGATCCTGAACTCCTACTTACGCCGCATAACCCGTAAACCGTGTTCTCCTCTCGATCAACCCCAAAAGAGACACTCACTACACACACGGTTGGTGTATTTTAGAAGAGTTTGCTTCAAGTTTACTACAACCGGATATTAACAAATTCCCATCTCGCCACATAACCGCTGGGCACGGCTCGAAAGTTTTACCCTGCAGGTGTCCTAACTTAGCCCATGATAAGCTCTCGCGATCAACGGGGATATTCTTCTCCCGGAAGACCCGATCAGTCTCGAATCCTGCCACAAGACATTTCGACAAGAATAAACAAGACCAGCAAAGCCACCGGATGTGCCGATAAACCCGGAGAGAGTCGACGCATATCTCGCTCGTGGCACACCGGATAAGTCAAGCTACGAGTAAAACCAAGCCTCGAGTTTCCCCTGGTGGCCCCAAGCAGGTTGCTCTGGCCTGACCAACACTTAAGGAGCACCGCCCGGGGCTAAAATAAAGATGACCCTTGGGCTCCTGAAACCCAAGGGAAAAAGGGCATAGGTGAGGCAAATGGTAAAACCAATGTTGGGCCTTGTCGGAGGAGTCTTATTCAAAGCGAACCGTCAAGGGGGTCCCATAAATCACCCGACCGCTAGGGACGCAAAACTGGGAACATAATACCGATAGACGGAAACTAGGGCGGCAAGAGGAACAAAACACTGCATAAGGCAGAGCCTTCCACCCTTTACCAAGTATATAGATGCATTAATTAAATAAGATATATTGTGATATCCTAACAAGTAAACATGTTCCAACAAGGAACAACATCTCCATGTTCCAACAAGGAACAAACTTCATCTTCACCGCAACTAACAACGCTATAAGAGGGGCTGAGCAAAGCGGTAACATAGCCAAACAACGGTTTGCTAGGAAGGGGAAAAAGGTTAGAGGCTGACATGGCAAATTGGGAAGGCTTGAAGAGCAAATGATAGGTAGCGCAGCAAGCGATAGAACGAAGCAACTAGCATGGAAATGATAGTAGTGAGATCCAGAGTAGCGGTCATCTTGCCTGAAATCCCGCAAGGAAGAAGAACGAGTCCATGAAGAAGACGAAGGGATGAAGCCGAACCAAGCGTAGACGAACGAATCCTCACGAACGCAACGAAACGGGAACTATCGAGAAGAAACACACAACATAGTAAACACACCACACATGAACAAGGCATGATGCACAACAAGCATGATGCATGACAACGCTAGATGAAGCTACTCATGGCAAGAGATGATGCAAACAAGAGCAACACATCAAGGCAAGTTTAAATGAGGCCGAACAACATATAACAATTCCGTAAGTCCTCATATGCAAATTTCGAAATTGGTCCAGATCTGAATAAACCTTATGTTCAAGTTGTTAAACAGCAAGTTAAGATGCACCACGATGATCTACACGAAATTCTAGTCAAGTTACATATAAAGTTCATTAGATTCGGAGCTACGGTCTAGAAGATATGAGCAAAACAAGATAAGCATGGCATTGATGCAAAATGCATACAAACATCAAGCAAACACCTCAAAACATGGATGCAACATGATAATATGAAGCTACATGCAAAATCAAGCAAGTTTCATATAGAGCACACTCAAAACAGAGCAACGGTTCAACACATACACTCTATACAAGTCATGACAACAATCTGTCCAAAACAGCAACTAGGCATATTGCAAACATCAAAACAACATGCTACATAATCTCAACATGAAAACAAAAGGCATGGACATGATGTACAGGTAAAGCATGACAAAACATGAACACTGAGCTATCTCCAGAAATCACTAGAACATGCTCAAACACACATGGCAAGATTGCAAATAATAACAGCTTGCATTTATCAGAAATAACATCAAAGTTGCAAATGTTTAGAGCTATCAAACAACATGCTACAGGAACTTAACATGGCAAATAAAGGCATGGCATGAACCCACTAAATGCATAGAACAAAAGTCCCTTAGTGACCATAAGCCAAAAGGGATCAGAAAATACAATTGCAAGCATGCGAATATAGCAAAAACATAAACAGATTCAGACTTAGTGAAAAACTGGAGCATGGCATAAACAGATAACAAGTAGGCATGTTGGTGAGCTTGAATCACTCACCACAGAGCAATACATGGCATGGCAAGGCAACTAACAGTAAGAAGACATGGCATAGAAGCTATACATGGCAATAACAACAACATAGCATGCTTGGATCAACTACAACAACCTTGGCAAAACTGAATAACATGTGAACAATCTGCCAGGAAACATTTATAGCAAAAGTAGAGCTCGATTGACTCAAGCTATGGCACTCCATAATTGCAAACAAGGGCATGGATGGATATAGAATAACCATATGTTCAAAACATCCTTACTGAAGAATCTCAAAATAAGCATGTATCTCTCTGTAGCATCAAGTTAATATGGCATAAAAATATCAAGAAACAGGTAATGAAATCAGAACATCATGAAGCCTAGTTTGCATGCTTGTGCTAGTCACCACAGAGATCACAAAAATACATGGCATACACCCTCGTAAAGATGGCATGGCATATTACAAAACACATGTAGGACTCAAGTTCATAGGGTGCACACATCAATCATGGCAATAATGACAAAAGTGCATGTTCGATAAGAATCAAACTAACATCACATAGCCCTCTTCTAACAGCATTTCGGGCATCAAGATGAGCTCAAATGAAAATGATGAAATGAGATGAAATGATGTACTCATCGAGACGAACATTTTGACATATTACACGCACGAAACGGAGCAACATGCAGAGAGTTATGGCATGATGAATATGGCATGATAACGTGCAAAATCTAGGACTTAGCAGTTTTATACCACTCCTAAAAGTCAACGGGACGAGGACGAGCGGGACGGAGGGGTTCCGGGACGGAGGCGCGGCCGTTTGGTTCGACGAGCGGGTGGATCTCATCCACCCGCGGCGGATCCGGCCGGAGTAGACTGCGAGGGTCAGCGCTCCGGCGCAGCGCGGAGGCCGGAGACGGCGGGGACGTAAGGGGTCGGGCCGTGGCAGAGGCGCGGGCGTAGGTTGGCGGGCGCTACAGGCGCCACCGGGCGGGCGACGGAGATGGGCGCTGGCGCAGGACGCCGCAGCGGGCGGAGGAGCGAGGCGGCAGGCGCGGACTCGGGCGGCGGCGGCGGCAGGCCAGCGCTGGTGGCCGGGCGCTGGAGGAGAAGGCGGCGGGGAGGCGCCGAAGAATCGGGCGGCGGGTCGGATGGGCGCGCGCACGACGGGCGGGCGGGTCATGGGCCGGACCTGGCCTCGGCAGCGAAGCGGGCGCGAGGAGAGAGAGAGGAGGTCGGCGACACGCGGCGCCTCCGACACCTGAGGCGGCCTGGCTGGACGGTCCGCCCGGACGGATATGTCTCGGGCGCGAGGGAGGAGAGGGCTAGGGTTGACCGCGAAATTTCGTGAGGCACACATATATAGGTAGAGGAAGCTAGGAGTGTCCAAATGAGGTGCGGTTACCACACGATCGTGGATCGAACGCATCGAGAGCATGGAGGGGAGTTTGCTGGGTTTTGGGCCACTTTGGAAGGGTGTTGGGCTGCAAAGAGAAGGTGGCTTCAGACGGTTACCCGTTAACTGTTGAGTACCAACGACTTCCAAATGACCAAACTCTTGACAGCGGTTCATCGGTGGTATACCAATGTCGCTTGACAAACCTCGGTCATTCCGAGAACGCTTAACGCCTGCGACACAAAAAGAGGTAAAAGGGGGCCGAAGCATAGGAGTGCCGGATTGCAAAACGGACAACGGGAAAAATGCTCGATGCATGAGACGAACACGTATGCAAATGCGATGCACATGAAGACATGATATGAAATGCGATGATGACATGGCAAAATGCAACACGCAATCAAATGACATGGCAACGATGATGCAATAATCGCGACACCGCGATCGAATTGGGCGCGAGATACATGACATTGATCGCCCGAAAGCGGTTTAGATGATGCAGCCCGAGGCGCCTAACAACAGATAAGCTAAAGACATGAAATAAGAGGGATACATGCCAAGGGACGGATCCACGCCGCCTGGGAATAATGCGCCTCAAGGCGCCCTCACCGGAAATAAACTTAAAGATGTCACCCGTGATGTTGGGGATGAAGGTTGTTGATGTAGCAGACTCGTGGGCATGCGGAGTCGATCTCATGAGCCCCCAGCCTGTGGGCCTCGGAGGCTCCCGAGGCGCCATGGCGGCTCCTCATGGGCCATTCTCCATCTCCGCCAGGCTGCGCGTTCGACCTCTTGAGCCTCCAGATGGTCCCTCATGAGACGCCGGCGCAGAGCTAGGCTTGGCAGGCCATAAGGCGCGACGACAGTGGGGCGGACTCGCAGAACGCCCCACTCGCGAGGGGCCGAGGCGCTTGAGATGCGGCCTGCTGAGCCTGGTATGTCGATGCAGACGCCAAGCAGCCCACCATCCTCGCCGGATGGGGGCCACAGCAAGGCAGCGCGGCTGCCCTCATGACCCTTGACCTCAGAGCCTTAATGGCCTTGTTGATGAACCTTGAGGGTTGTGTCCTCCCGGTCTTGCTCCCCGCTATGGAAACGTGGTCAAACACGCCCACGCGGAGCCCAAGCGCCCCTCGAGACCTTGGCAGGTCGGCCCCTCCAGTAGAGCCCCCAGCCTCGCTCGGAGGACGCCGCGCGCGCTTCCTGCGCGATGGAAGGAGGCTCCTCGCCCGGCAGGGTTCTCGAGGGGCCTGCTTTGAAGAGTCGGCCCGGCGATGTCTTTCGCTTGTGTTGCTCGAGGCATCCCGCTGCAGTGGTCTGGTCTTCCAAATGGCGCGCCTGAAAAGCTCGCCCAGGAGCACATCGCATCTCTCTCTTCACAGGCACCGTGATGACCCGCCGCTTCCTGGCATCTTGAGGATGTTGTAGCCATGGTGGGTTACGCCACTTAACTTGGCTAACGCTGGGTACCCGAGGATGGCGTTGTACGGCAGGCGTAATGTGGGCTACGCCAAAGTCGATGAGCTCGTTTGGTAGTTGTCACGGCCCCGGAAGGTGACAGAAGGCGGACCTGCCCGGACAGACTCGTGGAGCCGCGCGGTGACTCGAGAAAGGCTTGCTGATCGTCGATCCGTAGGGCACCAAGATTGTTGAATGTCTCCACGGACAGGACGTTGAGCCCTCGCCCGCCGCCGGCGAGGGTCTTGGTGACCAGCACGTTGTTGATGATTGGGGAGCAAAGCATTGGGAGAACTCCGCCAGGTATGGGCGACTTGAGCTGATCCGCCGAGCTGAACGTGATGGCGCACGCCGACCACCCGAGAGGGCTGCTGTGGACTCGAGCTTGGGAGGACTGTATTCACTTCACGGGCTAACTGCTTGAAGATGCGTGAGAGGTCGGGCTTGAGCTCCGCCTTATGATGCAAAGCGATCGCACGCGCTCCTCGAAGCCCCCAGCCCTCGTCTCCGATGACGGCTTTCGACTCTCCTTACGGCTACGCGGCAGCGGAGGAGGCCTGTGTTCCTTACGGACGATCTCACGAGGCTGATCCTCCACTTCTCGCGAGGTGGGTCTTGCCGGGTCCTCACAGAGGTTGGTCGCGCCACCTGGCTGGGCCGCAGCCTTCCCAATAGCTCCGCATTTCTTCCTCCTCTCGTCAGAGCCCCTGGCCGCTGCACTCAAGGCTCACGACCCTTCCAAGACGCCCGGAGCTCTGACATTCATTGGTGTTGTGGGTGGAGGTCGTGGTACACGCAGCATCGCTGCCCTTGGAGGACTCCGGGCTGATCTCTGCCTCTGGTGTCCTGGGTTCGGGCTGCAGCACGGCAGCCCTTGGCGCTTACGCCCTTGGCCTTGACTTCTCTTCGATCCGCGCGGGCAGCTCGAGGAGGGAGAGGCGCCTCCTCAGCCCTAGCGCACTTGGTCGCTAAGTTGAACAGCTCCAGTGAGGTGCACAGATCTTCATGCATCGCTAGCTCCTCCTTCATCTTGATGTCGCAGACGCCGGCGGAGAAGGCAGAGATGATGGCCTCCGCTACCCCGGGATCTTGAGGCATGCGTTGTTGAAGCGCCGATGTACTTTTGCAGGTTTCTCCTCGCTGCTGCTTGACCTGAGATGTCGCTTACGGGCGGTGGCCGTCGCGAGTACCTTGAAGTTGGCGATGAAGCTGGAAAGATTCTCGCCCAGAAGAGATCGCGCTCGGGCCGGGGACCAGAGCCAAAGCGGCCTCCGCCCTGAGCACCATGGGAAACCAGTTCGGCCATGACCTTTTCATCCCTGGGCTATAGTTCATTGCCCACTGTGAGAGCCGAGGAACTCCGTGGGGTCAGCTGCCGTCAGCGTGGAGGCAGGTCTGCTTGAACTTATGGGCCACGCGACACAGATAGCTCGGGTGGTGAAGGCGCGGCAGCCTGCAGTGTGTCGCTGGGGGCCCTGACGGCAGAGAGCTTGGTCTGGAAGCCTCCCCGCCGTCTGGGGTAGCGCAGGTCTTGACGGCTGGAGCGGGAGCGCTGGCAGCTTCTGGCGAGGAACTTTGGCAGTTTCGCTTGCTGCTGGCGCTTTGGGCTGGTGCCGCCTTGAGGAGGAGGCGGCTGAGGCTCCCGGAGCTTCTTACCAAGGCTGGGCGGGTGCGGTGCAGCGAGACGGACGGCGCGGTAGTTTTCTCGCAGCGGATTTAGCCTTAGTGACGCGGGCCGCTTATTTTCGTGAGACGCTGCCGACGGGCGGTAGCGCAGAGCTCTGCTACGCTGGCGAGTGCAGCTCGCTTCCATGGCCGCTGGTGCGCGCGCGGCGAACCAGCTGGGTGAGCTGGCGGGCGCGCGCGCCGTCTTCCTCATGGACGGGTGCTGGACGACGCTTTGTTGCTTGTTCCCCGCCGGCCGGGCGGCGTTGACGGCAGTGACAGTGGAACGACGAGGACGCTTCGCGACGGGAGCCGTCACGGCGATATGGGAGGCGAGGGGCTCGGCGCCGGGGCGTGGCCCGACGAAGCGTAGACATGGTTATGGTGGTCGGGAAGAACGAGGCGACGAAGCAGTAGATTCCGCGCACTTTACCGGGCGCGCTAAATGTCGGATTTTGGGTTCCGCACCTTAAGGTTCGAACTCGGGAGCGCCGAGATCCAACCTCCACCGCCTCGATCTTCGCCGCCAATCGCAAGGACCTAAACTACTTGAAAGAACAGCACAAGAGACACGAGATTTATATCGTTCAGCCACCATCGTGGTGTAATACCCTACCCAAAGTGTGGTGTGTGTGGATTGCCTCGGGCTATGAAGAATAAGATGTGGAAGAACAGCCTCGCGAGGGTCTGTTCTGTGGGTGTGATGAATCGCTATGGTACCCCGTCGCTCTAGCTTGAGGATCGGGTCTCTATCTCTCTCTCGATCCCAAAATGCTCGCTGGGAGAAGATCATGCCCCTACTATGGTGGCTAGCCTCACTTATATAGATAAGCGCCCGGCCACTTCCCAAATATTGAGCGGGAAGGGCGCCAACAATTGGCCATTGAAGGGGAACATCGGGTACACTTATCCTCGACCAAAGTTGATCCTCGCCGCCAAAGGCTCGTGATGACGCCTGCTTGGGCTCCACGATGATTGCATTCCGACCTGCTAGCTGGTCTGGTCTTGTTGCAATCAACGGATGCCTTTGCTTGATGCTCTATGCGCGCTTTTGCTCCTTTGCACCAAAGAGGAAGGAGGACGCCATGGGCTACATGCCTCACCGGGCGCCTTTGGTCGCCATGGCTTACGCCATGGCACCTCGCGAGGTACCTGCCTTGAACTCTCCGCCTCATGAGCCAGCCTAACGATGCCGCGCTACCGAGGAAGCTTTGTCGTCCGCCACATGAGGCTTGGCCTCGCGAGGGTCTTGAGTTTGCGTTGATGAAGATGGGCCGCCCTGGTCCTCCTTGAGCAACGCCACAGCCAGCAGCATGCAAGTCCGGGGACCCCTGCCCTGCAACACCGGCTGTGCTAAACCCTAGAAGCTAGCGTATGGTATGATTGTTGTTCTGCCCCATTGGACTAAACCCTCCAGCTTTATATAGACACCGGAGAGGACTAGGGTTGGCCACGTAGTCGGTTACAATGGGAGGAGATCTACATATCCAGACGCCAAGCTTGCCTTCCACGCCAAGGAAAGTCCCATCCGACACGGGACTAAGTCTTCAATCTTGTATCTTCATAGTCCAGAGTCCGCCAAAGGTTATAGTCCCGCCATATCCTGGACACCCCCTAATCCAGACTCCTCAAGGCTCAAGCCGCCTCATGAGGTTGGCAAGGTTTGAGGCCCTCCAAAGAGAGCCCCCCGAGCCCTCGCCTCGAGGAGGGCGCCGGGCATGCTCTATGCGATGGAGGGAGGCGCCCGGGATGGGCGCAGATCCCGATGAGGCTCCCTGCGGGTGCCATCCTCCCGAGGTCTCCCGCGCGCGTTGTTTTTCTTGGGATGGCTCGAGGGCCTTCATCGCTGGCGGGTCGCCGATTGCTGCAGCTTGAAAGGCGACTTCAGGAGCACACCGCATCCTTCTCCTCACATCGGACCGTGATGATTCCTCCTCTTCCCTGCATCTTGAGAACGCTAGCCATGATGAGGACCGCCATGAACTTTTCTGTGGCTGGATACCGAGTGATGGCATTGTATGGCGCGGATGCGCGCACGCTGAAGTCGATGAGCTGCGGTAGTTCTTGCGCCCCAAGGTGACAGCAAAGCGGATTTTGCCCTATTGGTGTGGTGGAACCGCGGTCACTACCCCAGAAAGGCTTCAGGGTCGAGCTGTTCTATATGGCACTTGGAGGTTGTCGAATCGTGTAGACGACAGACGTTAAGCCCTGTGCCGCCGCCGGCGAGGGTCTTGGTGACCTCTACATTGCTGATGACCGGGAACACAAAGATAGGAGGGCGCCAGCCGGGTGGCTGCGCACTTGAGCTGATCCACCGAGTTGAAAGTGATGGCGCATTGGGACCACTCCGAGCGGGCGCGGGCTTCGAGCTTTGGGAGCACCGTGATTCACCTCGTGGAGCGAACTGTTTGAAGATGCGCCGAGAGGTCGGGGCCCGGCCCGCCCCCTAAGATGCAGCGCGATCACATATGCTCCGGAAGCCCCCAGCCCCCTCGGCCCTAGTGGTGGTCATTGTTCCTTCTGGCGGCGCAGGAGCGAGGAAGACCGTGTTGCCCCGGGGCGATCTCACGAGGCGGGTCCCTCCAGTGCCCTCGCAGCTGGTCCTCGCTCAGCGGTCTCGCGAGGCTGGTCGCGCCACTCCCTGCACGGGCCACGGTCGTCTCAAAGATCCCGCCCACGCCCTCCGCCGCCATAGCCCCGTCGCTGGCGCTGGCCGGGCCAGAAGGCCCTTCCCAGATGGCTCGAGCTCTTGATACCGCCGTGTTGTGGGTGTTCAGGTTGTGAAAGGCGCAGAACGGTCGGCCATTCTTGAATGACCTGGATGATCCTCGCCTGGCTTGGTGTCGGGCTCCGCCAGTAACACGACCGCCTTGGCGCTTCATGTCCTTGGCCTTGGCCTTCTCCGCCTCCGCGGGTTGGCAGCTCGAGGAGGGAAAGGCGCCTCAGCCTCTGGCGCACTTGGTCGCCAAAGTTGAACAGCTCGCGATGTGCATAGCCTCGTGGATGGCGAAGCTCTTTCCTTCATCTTGACGCTGGGCCGCCGCCGGAAACGCCGATTTTATGGCCTCGCCCGCGACCTTTGGGGATCTTGAGGCGGTGTTGAAGCTACTGGATGTACTCGAGGGTCTCCTGGTTGGTGCTTGATGCGACGAGATCGCCCCGCGTCGGTGGGCGTCGTGGAGTGCCCCGGAAGTTGGGCGGCGAAGCGGTCGCGATTCTCGTCCCCAGGAGGAGATCGAACCTGCCGGTGTTCGGAGCCAAGAGCGGGCTCCATCCTTGAGAGCCATGGGAAACCAGTTCACCATGACTTTTCATCGCCGTAGCCGCCTGGATGTTCGGGCCTATAGAGCTGCAGTGAACTTCTCGGGGTCGGGCGCGTGCCGTCAGAAAGGAG
>JAHIAM010006711.1:0-34651 GCA_021605205.1 Aegilops longissima | reverse complement strand
CTGGTGCTAGGAGTTCATCCCCATCCAAACATCTAATTTTAAGAAGGGGTCAATACATACATACATAATATATGAATGAATGAAACTCAACACAAATGATGGTAATAAAATAAAATTGTGAATATTGTTATGTACGCACTTCATATTGTTTGTCAGAGTAGACCCGCTCACAGGTCGTGTGGCGGATGGACTCGCAAATGTAGTATCCACTGAAATAATTCCCTTGTTCCTACCACAACCACTTTACAAGAAATTGAGGTCAATCAAACTGATAATTATCAAGCATGCTAAATGGTATTGATGAAACTAGCGCTTGAATCACTAGGAGATGCGTGAATATGCTACTATAGTACTTACTTTGGTGTCTAAATTGCAGCTTCTTCGCAGTCCCGAGCTTTTTGGTGAATTTTCTCCAAACCCTGTCATACAAAGAAAACAATTACTTGATATCAGAAATGAACAAAGTTGCTGATATGGTGGATAATGATCGATTTAACTTACTTCTCGAGCATTTCAGTCATGTCCGCATACTCCTCCGGATTTTTTCGTTTGGAGTCTAAGACAGTTACTACTCCCTGCTCAAGCTTAATCTCTAGGAGAATATAGTGGTAGCTACGCACGCATGCATAACTCATCAATATTACATTACTATAACCTGGACTAATAAGGGAAACCGAATATGCCACAAGACAGTAACACTCATCTGAAGTTGTAAGGAAAGAGTATTATATCTTTGTGTTCATTTATTACCAACGATTGTAGCAAGTTGGCCTCGGTATTTTCGGCATGATATTTAACCTCAGTTGCATCTATGAGATATGTGTTAATGAACCCAATATCACCCACTTGTCTTTTCTTCAATTCGGCGACCTTCAATCTGCATAATATAGTGAGGATAATTATAAATACATGCAATGAAAGAGCTGAGTTATATAGAGAGACTTAATGACATAAGTAGTACTACTTACAGACAGTAGCAGGTGACCGTTGCTTTATCGAGGGCCAATTGATTGAAAAACTGATAGAACTCCTCAAATGGAATAGGCAACAGTTCAATTCCAATGAGGTCATGCTCCTTTTTAACTCTCACATACAAAGTACTCCTCCTCGACTCTCGCAGGTTTTCATGTACCAATCATGCAATCTTCGATCATCGTTGATAGAGATCTTTCATCTTTGACGAGAGGCTTCCCAGATCAGATCTTTGTATCTGCACCTCCAAGAAATCATAATGTACATCGTCGGGCAGGTAATCTCCAGGATTGCTATAACCGGGCACCATCCTCGGATCGACGATGTCGCTAGCAGGCACCTTGAGCGGGGGGCACGATTGCTTCGCTTGTTCGCCGAGCTGGGCAATTTGTTTCCCAGCTTGTCGTTCTTTCATCCTTTGATCACTGACAGTACTTCCCGACCTCTCCGCTTCGGCAAATGCCTTTCCAATAATGCGCTCATAGTTGCCTTTCGCGGAGACTTGGGTGGTTTTGTCGGCAGCCGAGTGCGCTTCGCTTTCACCGGATCTACCTTTCCTCCGGAGGTGGATGTCTCTGCTTTCAACCCTTGAAACCAGTCCTTCACTTCGTTCGCGCGATCTTCGCGTTCTCCTCCGGGTCATCTCAGTATGGTAACTTCTCCGAGTCTTCGAGAAGGACCGAATCTGTATGTCCTCCCGCCTTTGGCTGTACTTCTAGACGCCGCAGAGCAGACGGACGGATGTCTTTTCCTTGCTTACGAGGCGGAGGAGAAGGTCTACGACGCCAGCGGAGCAGCCGGAGCGGGCGGGTCTCTTCCGCCCTTGCCGACGAGGCGGAGAAGGAGGAGGCTGGCTGCTCGGGCGCGCCGAGCAGGCGGAGAAGGAGGCGGAGTGCCGCCATGCACTAGAGAAGGAGTCGGCCGAGTGCACTGATCGTCACTCACGGAGGAGGAGGCGGAGGAGGCGGAGTGCCCGACTCACGAGGAGGAGGAGGAGGCGGAGGCGCCCAGTTCGAAGGTTGATGAGATCCTTCCGCCATAGGCATGGAGTCTTTAGAGCAGAACCCAGCCGAGTCTCCCCTTCACCGGTAGGGTGGTCAAGCTGGAGGTCCTCAAATCCCTCTGTGATTTCATCCACCATCACCCTAGCATATCCTTCCGGAATCGGCCAGCAGTGAAAAATTGCGCCGGATTTAGTAGGATAAACAGAGCCAACAGCCGCCTTGACCTTCAAATTCATCTGTTGCGCCATAAGGTGGCAATTTTCAGCCTCCGTGATAGCATCCACGGATAGCTGGCAGGAGCCGCAAGGCATGCTCGCCAAAGCAGCTCGGTGGAAGCCACGCTGCTTCTCCGCTGAGATGGAGGGGTAGCTTTGGGGAAGCTTCGCAGGTCGCTTGCTGCGATCCGCTCTCGTCCTCTATCGCTTGTACCCTTGCATGCAGCGCCGCAGTTCGGTCTTCGCACTTTCTTCCTCCTCTCGGCATTTGTAACCGCCAGGTCCGAAAACCCAGCTTCCATTCTAAACGGAGCTCGGCGTGCTTCGTGTCCCCAGGTGCTCAAGATTCCCGAGGGCCATTGTGAGCTCGCTCGCTTCTCCTGTCTGAAAGAATGTCCCTTGCTGCGCTGCTTCGATATATTGCTGAAGCCTCTTGACTGGTATGTCCAATTGATCGTCCGTCCAAATGCACTTCCTCGATACAGGTACAAGGTTCCGCCAGCCTCAAGAACCAAGTCCGCAACGGTCTCGCCAGTTCATTGTCTCTCGTTCGATCCCTTTATCAAGCAGATCATTCTCAGCCTTGGCCCACTTAGGCGGGCTATGAGGTAGCCACCGACCCTGCGATGGTGAAGCTTCTTCTTTGCAGCATTTTTCTTGTTTGTGCCGACATCTTTTTACTCTTTTCCGATGTCTTGGGCCACAAATGCGGGCCAGTCATCTCTGATCTTCTCATATTTGCCCTTGAATTCTGGGATCTCTTTTTATCGACAAACTTATTCAGGTCTTTCTTCCAATTCCTGAATAGGTCTGCCATCTTCTTAAGAGCAAAAGACTTGATTAATTGCTCAACTGGCTTCTCCGGATCATCCTCGCGGTAGGGTGAAATTTGACTTCAGCTCAGTCCAAAGATCATTTTTCTGCATATCATTGACATAAGACACCTCGTGGTCTTTGTTCTAAGGCTTATACCATTGCTGAATGCTAATCGGATCTTGTCCCTAACCGTAACCCCATGACTGAGCAACAAATGCCTTCTTTGTTCGGATGGGTTCAATCGGTTGGCCATCGATGCGATTTCTATGATCTCAAACTTTTCATCCGAGCTCAACTTTTTCTTCGGCCTCGCTCTTTACCAAGTTGTGCTCGATCCGGAGGGCTAGAAAAAGAACAAAGACGAGAGTTAATTAATATGTGTACATACCAAAACAATGAATGCATCAATTATCTAGTCAGCACAGGCTTAACTAATATATATACCTGGCGGACTCGGTTCGGTCACCGAGCCGCCCTCATGGTCTACTTCTTCTTGCACCGCATTGGGTCATCGAGCCATCATAATCATAGCCAGCTGCTTCTTCACCCTCTCCTTCCAAACCATCGGTGTCGTTGAGAAACATCAACGAGCGACGCCATCACTTCCTTCGCGATTATGTCCTCGAACAATGCTTCTTGTGCTTCGTCTGGGGATGTCCATAGTTTCTACAAATATTTACAACATGGCAATTATTATTCAAACATGACAGATATGGATATATTAGTGCCAAACGAGAACTAGCTAGGTAATCACAATGTGGAATCATGTTAATTAGTGGCCTCGACGCTGCTTTCTAGGGTTTCGTGGCCTCGATAACGCTTCAAGGGTTAGGTGGCCTCGAGAACGCTTCAAGGAGGGGTAATATCGCAATTCCCCATGCAAGGTTGAAGTTATCGAGGGGTATATCATCAACCACGGTTAACGCATATGGAAAATAATATGCTTGTTTTTTCCTTCTAAAAATACACATGAAGCTATTAGGAGGGGTATATCGACAACAACAACGAGACATTACATCTATGTCCCACAAGTGACGTGGGCATCGACGCCTCGCCACTTGTGGGACGTGGATGTAGTGTCCGATACCGACGGCCACATGTATCTCACATCGATACTTGCTATTTAATTAGGCTTTCCTCTCCGGTCACACTTCTCGACGACCTCGCTCTCGATAAAGAGAAGAAGAAAAAAGAGCTCCTCTTTTTTTTCTTCTCTTTTTTCTTCTTCCTCTTTCTTCCTCTTCTCCCATGTTCGACGCACCGACCCTTATAACATTTTTTTCCTCGATAACATTTTTCTCCGAGAGAGTTAGTGTTCCTGTAGTTAACCGAGGGGACATTGGTCATATCGGATTCGGCATATTTTGTATGAATGTTCTATATACATACGTCCATCGATATCATTCCATACATACATAGACATCTACATTATATATGAACAAACATTTGCATGAAGTAGTATTGGTTTCCTCTTCTTCCTCTTCTTATTTCCTTTTTCCTCTCCTTCTTTTCTTCTTCTTCCTTCTTAAAAATACATGAAGTAGTATTGCTTTTTTTAAAATAATGTTCAAATAAAATCTATGAACAGAAAAATACTATTTTTCTAAAATCTATCTTTTGCATATATACATCAACATATATATACAAGAACATATATCATACATATATATATTTTTATAAAATGCAAAAACAAAAATCTAAAAAAGACATATAAACAGATATACACACATACATATACTCATACATATACATATAATCAGGAAAACATATATGTATTTGCAAAAAACAGGGGGAAGAGGGGCGGTGTCGGCCCTGACCAAAGCAAGGCAGAGGCAACGGCGGGCAGCTGGGCGCAGCGAGGGAGAGGCGGGCGGCGATGGGCCGGGCGCTGGTGTAGGCAAGGCGACGGCGCTGGGCGGCGCTGGGTGGCGACGGCGAGGTAGAGGCGGGCGGCGACGGCGTGGGCGCGACTGGGCGGCGACGGTTGGGCGCGACTGGGCGGCGACGGCGTTTCGGCGGCGCGGGAGACCACGACGACGCTGGGGGCGGCGATGACGGCGCTGGGCGGCAAGGGTGGCGACGGCGTCTGGGCGGCGACGGGCGAGGCAGGGCGATGGCGCCAACGGCAGGCGATAGGGCAGCTCGGCGCGTGCAGGGATCAAGAACCGAACAAAAATTTCACAAGTGTCAGTATATAGACGAGCATTGTTCCCGGTTTGTGCCACGAACCGACCAATGCTTCTTTAGTCCCGGTTGTGCCACAACCGACAATGCTCTTTAGTCCCGGTTGGTGCCACCACCGGGACCAAAGGCCTAGTGCTGCCTCACGCCAAAAGTTTAGTCTCACTCACTAGTTGAGAGGGCTCGAGAGTGGTTTATAAGAGCTGCTGCGCACACCTCTCGAGCTCCTCTCAACTGCAGCTTTCGGCCTAATCTGTCACTATGTGCTTCGGCTTACTTGGCCTCCAAGGGCCTAAATCCTGGCCCATGTAGGGTTTCTAGTCGATTCAGGCCGTGGGGACCAGTAGGCTGCACTATTTTTATTTTTTTCCAGTTTTTTGTTTTGTTTTCTGCATTATTTATTTTTTGTTGTTTTTGCTTTATTTTTAATTCTTTTTGCTTTTAGTTTTAGAAAAATTATAAACTTTCGTTAGTGCCATTAGTTTTCAAATTTGAAAACACTTTTTTGTTTTCTTTGTTGCTTTATTTATTTTATTTTGTTTTACTTACAACAAAATACCTTTTGTTGCTATTTTTATTTTTATTTCCAGTTTTTTGTTTTGTTTTCTGCATTATTTATTTTTTGTTGTTTTTTGCTTTATTTTTAAATCTTTTTGCTTTCAGTTTTAGAAAAATTATAAACTTTCTGTTAGTGCCATTAATTAGTTTTCAAATTTGAAAACACTTTTTTGTTTTCTTTGTTGCTTTATTATTTTATTTTGTTTCTACTTACAACAAAATACTTATTGTTGCTATTTTTATTTTTTTCCAGTTTTTTGTTTTGTTTTCTGCATTATTTAATTTCTTTTGGTTTTTGCTTTATTTTTAATTATTTTTGCTTTTAGGTCAGCAAAATTATAAACTTTCTGTTAGTGCCATTAGTTTTAGAAAATTATAAACTTTCTGTTTGTGTCATTAGTTTTCAAATTTGAATAGTTAAAATTTGAATTCTTTGAATTTGTGTGAATCACAAGTTTGTGATTAACTTTACTAAAATGAACATAGATGCATCTATAGAGAAAATTCGACCTAAATTCATAATCAATTTCTATGAATTTCAGAGAAATTCACTATGAATTTAGGTCAAATTTCTGTATAGGGCATCTATTTGAAAATACATAGAGCTCTCGGGTGCTCCACACCCTATATAAAAATATTCATAAAACTTCCGAGAAAATCAAAAAATCTAAATTTTCGGATGTCAAACCTGGTCCCCAATCTACTTCGCTAAATTTCGTGAAAAATACCCAAAAACGCATCTGTATGCTAAGGAATTACTGCTCGGAAAAAATGTACCAAAACAGTGTTGTGCTATACATAGGAAACTTTTGTATTTTTTGCCATTAATACGCTTTCCTGGTATTTTTCACCAAACCTCAGACTGGAGTACATCGTTAACCCACATTTGATATTCCAAAATCCCAGTTTTTTTTTTCAAATTCTCGGTATTTTTTCCGTATTGTATATAGGTGCGGAGCACCCGAGAGCTCTAAATCAGTCTCCATCTATTTTCACTTTGAGAGGAGCTCAACAAGCAGAGAGGGACAAGGCAGCTTAAATCATCGCGTGAGCGCCTTCACTCATGAGAGGTGGGACTAAACTCGAGCTTAAACGAGGATCAACCCTTTAGTCCCGGTTTTGGCACAAACCGACTAATGGTCATGTAATAAGCCGATGGGCCGTGGGACTAATATATGAACATAGATGCACCTATAGAGAAAATTCGACCTAAATTCATAGTTTTCAAATGAACTCTGAAAAGTTGTCATAGTATGTGCATGTACAAACGGACAATGGTATCATATTCTCCTCATAGAAAGTTGGCATGGTATCATCATATAGCTACGGAAAAAGTCTTCACTTTTTCTTCGCTTGTGTCATTTGCTTATTGCTACCAGAATCATGGATAATCTTCATCGCTTATCAGGATGCTTGGGTCAGCCTTGACTTTGAAGGAGGAATTTCATGAAACTTTTCATACTCTTCGCATATGTCCTGCCTTGCCCCACTCCCTGTGATGTCCCTTTTCCCGAAGAACTATGTGGCGCTTTGGCTCATCGTATGATGTATTCGCTCTTATCTTTTTCTTTTCTCGGTCCTAAACATGTCCTCACATAGATAACTTGTGCCACATCATTGGCTAGGACGAACGGTTCGCTGCTGTACCCATGATTTTTCAGATCCATCATGTCATTCCGCATCGTGGGTCTACCTGCACTCTACCTCCCACGCATTGACCCATTTGCACCCTAAACAAAGGGACCTTAAAATTCTACTCCGTAGTCAAGTTCCCATATGTCCACTATGTAACCATAATATGTGTCCTTTTCCTCTCGGTTGTTGCATCATCAGCCGACGCCGCTGTTTTGGTTGGTGCTCTTTGATCTTGGTCAATCGTAAAATGTATTCCCATTTATCTCAGATCCTTTCCAAATCATTACAAATAAGATGGTCCTCTCGACAACAAGTACAGTACTCATCACAAACAAAGCAAGGTCACCTCCGAGACGGTTTCCAACCAACTATTGAAAGTCCCGATGTGTTCACATGTAATCCGTCGGCCGACCGCTCCTGGATGTTTGGAGCGCAGATTGTTCTTGTGTTCATCGACATACGGGGTCACCAAGGTAGAGTTCAGAGAATCGTAGTGTGCTTGAGACCAAGAATATCCGTCTCTGCATATTATTGAGTCCTTCCAAGCGTGTCGTTTCTAGTCGCCTCCCCTCATACCGCTGATTTAGGGAGACATATCTTCTTAAGGCCGTGGAATGAAGTCAACACAAAACCCGGATGACATCCTCTCGCTTGATGGCCCATGGAGATGCTTCCTTCCGCCTAGCGCAAGCCACTAAACATATTTCTTTAGGACTCCTATGAACCTCTCAAAGGGGGAACATATTGTAGAACATACGGCCCCAGTAATGACAATCTCGCCGGATTGAGATGAACTACGAATGCGCCATGATATTGAAGAAGGATGGTGGAACACTAGCTCGAAACCGACAAGACATTGTGCCACATCACTCCTTAGCGCTGGTAACGATTTCTGGATCGATCACCTTCCGAGATATTGCATTGAGGAATGCACATAGCTTCACAATGGCTAATCGGACGCTTTCCGATAGAATCCTCAATGCAACCGGAAGCAGCTAAGGCCATAATCACGTGGCGCATGGAGACTTTAGGTTCTGGAACTTTTCCTGGGCATATTTATTATTCCCTTTATATTCAACGAGAAGCCACTGGACCTTCATACATCGAGCAGCGCATTCAAAGAAGATTTCTTTCTTCTTTCAGAAGAGCGTATGGGCAGACCTTCATATCGCTTTGAGGCATGCCCTCTCTTTTTCGTAAGCGCTTGCAGGTCCTCCCCTGCCTCGGTGTATCTTTTGTCTTCCCATACACGCCCAAGAAGCCTA
This sequence comes from Aegilops longissima, assembly GCA_021605205.1. Lineage (NCBI taxonomy): Eukaryota > Viridiplantae > Streptophyta > Magnoliopsida > Poales > Poaceae > Aegilops > Aegilops longissima. The sequence continues at coordinate 26,005 of JAHIAM010006711.1, read as the reverse complement.
GCTGGTTCACGCTGGGTTCTTCTGCCACGCGTATCACGTCGATCAAGAGCGGACCTCTAGGTCTTTCCAAGAGGGTAGGTCCCAAAATATAGATTTTTCTTCCACATGGGTGCGTGATTCTGCCGTGCCATTCGGAACAGCCTAGTCCGCCGACCCTTTCCAAAGAATACGGTAAATCATCTGACTATAGCAAGTACGCGATCATCGGTACGCATGGCGGCTTCTTCCGGTGATCTGCCTCGCTTTGAAATGCTTGCCTTTCTTTCTACATTGATGGTTGGTCGGAAGAAATCGGACGATGGCCTGTACACATTCTTCCCCGCAGCTTCCTGTATATACTATCGGTGTCAAGTAAACAGCGCTGCATGTGTGGTATCCCTTGTTTGTCCTGTCTCCGAAGGTTACCGAGAGCGGGCCAATCGTTGATGGTCACGAAAAACAACGCCTTTTAGGTCAAATTCTCCTTTTGTGCTCATCCCACGACGCATAACCGCTTTCCATTCCACACCTGTAAAAGTTCTTCAACTAATGGCCTTAGGTACACATCAATGTCGCTGTTGGTTTGCTTAGGGCCTTGATGAGAACTGCATCATAATGAACTTCCGCTTCATGCACATCCAAGGAAGGGTTATACATACATAGAGTCACGGCCAGTGCTTGGTGATTGCTCATCGCTCTCGAAAGGATTAATGCCATCGACGCGCTAAAGCAAACCATACGCTCCTTGGGTCCTTTGCAAACTCATCCTCAAGATTTTCTCTTGATCTTTTTTCCAATCGCATCCTCATGCGGCCGCTCTCAACTTCCGCCTTTCTTACGGTCCTCACTGCTGCCATCGCATCAACTTGGCATGCTCTCCATTTCGAATGCATCGCTTTCAACCGGGTATTATAGGAGCATACGACATCACCTTCGCAGAACCCTCTTCCGGGAGGCTCGCCACAACATCACTAGGGTCATCTGTAGATCTTATATCGCGAATGCACCGTGATACCGGCATGCGCGTCAGATCCTTGTATGCACCGCGTAGAGGATGCAATCATTAGGGCATGCATGTATCTTCTCCACTTCCAATCCTAGAGGGCATAATGACCTCTTTGTTATGTATGTACTGTCGGGCAATTCGCTATCCTTGGAAGCTTCTTCAATATTTTTAGTAGCTTCTCAATCCTTTATCGCACACGATTCTCTCCTTCCCATCGCAAAGCAATTCCAAGATCGCATCGAGCTTTGTGTTGCCATCTTCGCAATTGGGTACAACCCTTTTGTGATCCTCTAACATGCGATCGAACTTCAGCTTCTCCTTTGACTTTCGTGATTGTGGCCCTTGCATTAACAATGACCCAGCGGAGATCATCATCATCGGGCACATCGTTCGTTCCTCTTGATCTTCAAGAGTCACCGCGCTACAAGCATCATCGCAGTACATCAGATGATTCCTCTTTGATGTTCAGTAGCATCACCGTGATTCAGGGGCACATAGTTGTCATCGACTTCTTCTTCGGGGCCATCTTCCATCACAACCCCTATTTCTCCGCGTGCCTCGCCCAAACATTATAGTGTGGCATGAAACCCTTGTAAAGTAGGTGGGTGAAGGATTTTCGGTCGAGTAAGACTTCAGATTCTACATATAGGCATGGACAACATAAAACCATTCTGCTTGTTTGGCTCAGCCACTTCGAGAAAATCATGCACGCCTTAATGTACTCTGGAGGTGTGTCTCACACCGTACATCCATTGCCGTTCATCTCGCAAGCATTATATATAATTATAATGTGTCAAAATCATTACAGTAACATCATGAATAGATAATTAAGTGAACAAATTAATAGAAGTTAATCATCACATAAAACCAAAGTACATACATAGTTCTCATCTAACAACATAAAGCTCGCAGAGCATCTAAATTAATTAAACCATACATTGAAACTATGTAAAACATTTCAATGCGAAACAAATGTGATCATAATCGCAACCAAGGTAACAACTGATCCAACGGCATAATGATACCAAGCCTCGCATGAATGGCATATTTTCTAATCTTTCTAATCTTCAAGCGCATTGCATCCATCTTGATCTTGTGATCATCGACTTACATCCGCAACATGCAACCCCAATATCATCTTCCTCCTCAAGTTTTTTATTTTTTCCTTCAAGAAATTGTTTTCTTCTTCAACTAAATTTAACCTCTCTCAATAGGGTCGGTTGGAATTTCCGCTCAACAACCTCCTAGATAAACAAAAATCTATGTCACGTTATTCGCATAATTTTCATAAACAATAAATGAACCAATAGTTATGAAAAGATAATATATACCACATCCTAATCATAGACATGTGACGTAGGTCCGCATATGTATGATACCAAAACCATCGCATCGATATAAGATGAAACAATAAAAGTAAGAAAATAATACAAGTATCTATCTAAACATACAAGTAAGAATATTTTTCCTTTCGTAAAGAAGATAAGAACAAGAGGCTCACCACGGTGGTGCCAAGCGGCGATCAAGCGGCTGGTGATCGACGCAAGGTGAAGACGGGACGGGCGTGATGGACCGCTAAACCTAGACAAATATTGAGGAAAATGGTGCTGGAGGTCGAGCTTGAGAGGAGAAAGCTATAGTGTGGCTCGGGCATTCCATCGAACACCTTGTGTGCATAGGAGGTGAGCTAGAGCACCACCAGCCCTCTCTCGCCGGAACGTAAAAACAGAGCAAAGGTGCTCTCGCTTCACGCCGAGGGGGTATATATAGGCTTCTCATTGGTCCCGGTTAGGTGGCATGAACCGACTAAAGGGGGCTTTTGTCCCTGCCTCAAGCCACCAACCAAGACCAATGGTTGTGGGGCAGAGCTTAGGCTGTTATCCCGGTTCGCCCCACCAACCGACCAATAGGGCTGCATCAACCGGACCAATGCTCACGAGGCCCGCCGTCCTCGATCACGAACCGACAAATACTCCATTGGTCCCGCTCACTACTAGGGAAAAGCCTATACATAAATCTTAGCAAAGAAGGCTGCTCAAAAAGGAGCGTTGCTATTAATTAGTAGTAGCGCTGCAGTCGAAACTCGCGTCGACAAGTTTTAGCAAGAGCACGCTAGGTATAAACTGCTACAGCTATCAAGGTAGTAAAAGTGTTTTTTCCAAACGCGATGTTGCTACGCCCACTTAACCCAAAATTCTCACTATCCCTACTTCATCCCGCGCTTTTCCCCCAAATCCCCCACTCTTTCCTGATTGTTGGAAATATGCCCTAGAGGCAATAATAAATTAATTATTATTATATTTCCTTGTTCATGATAATCGCTTATTATCCATGCTATAATTGTATTGATAGGAAACTCAGATACATGTGTGGTACATAGACAACACCATGTCCCTAGTAAGCCTCTAGTTGACTAGCTCGCTGATCAATAGATGGTTACAGCTTCTCGACCATGGACATTGGATGTCGTTGATAACGGATCACATCATTAGCGAATGATGTGATGGACAAGACCCAATCCTAAGCCTAGCACAAAGATCGTAGTTCAGATGCTAAAGCTTTTCTAATGTCAAGTATCTTTTCCTTAGACCATGAGATTGTGCAACTCCCAGATACCGAGGAATGCTTTGGTGTACCAAACGTCACAACGAATCGGGTGGCTATAAAGGTGCACTACAGGTATCTCCGAAAGTGTCTGCGGGTTGGCACGAATCGAGATCGGATTTGTCACCCGTGACGGAGAGGTATCTCCGGCCCACTCGGTAGGACATCACAATATGTGCACAATGTGACCAAGGGGTTGATCACGGATGATGTGTTACGGAACGAGTAAAGAGACTTGCCGGTAACGAGATTGAACAAGGTATCGCATACCGACGATCGAATCTCGGCAAGTACAATACCGCTAGACAAAGGGAATTGTATACGGATTGATTGAGTCCTTGACATCGTGGTTCATCCGATGAGATCATCGTGGAACATGTGGGAGCCAACATGGGTATCCAGATCCCGCTGTTGGTTATTGACCGAGAATGTCTCGGCCATGTCTCAGATGGTTCCCGAACCCGTAGGGTCTACACACTTAAGGTCTGGCGACGCTTAGGGTTATAAAGGAAGTTTGTATGTGGTTACCAAATGTTGTTCGGAGTCCTGGATGAGATCCCGGACGTCACGAGGAGTTCCGGAATGGTCCGGAGGTAAAGATTTATATATGGAAAGTTGTTGTTCGGGTTCCGGGAAAAGTTCCGGTTTTTCCGGTATTGTACCGGGAAGCTTCCAGAAGGTTCCGGAGGATTCCGGAGTGGTCCGGAGGTCCGGAAAATGTTCCACCACGTCCAATACAGCAGCATGGGCTGTAAGGGGCGCCTAGCCTTAATGGGCCAGGGGCACCAGCCCCCAAGGCCCATGCGCATGGGAGAGGGGAAACCCAAGGGGAGGGCCTCCACTTGACTTGGGAGGCACCTCCCCTTGGCCGCCCCCCAGATGGGATCTAGGGCTGGCCGCCGCCTAGGGGTGGAACCCTAGGGCGCAGCCCCCTCTCCCCCATATATAGTGGAGGCAAAGGGCAGCCCAAAGACACAAGTTCTTCTCATGTTGGCGCAGCCCTACCTCTCTTTCTCCTCCTCTCCTCCGTGGTGCTTGGCGGCTCCTCGCAGGATTGCCACGCCTCCACCACCACCACCCCTGTAGTGCTGCTGCTGGATGGAGTCTTCCTCAACCTCTCCTCTCTCCTTGCTGGATCAAGGCATGGGAGACATCACCGGCTGTACGTGTGTTGAACGCGGAGGTGCCGTCTGCTCGCACTAGGATCTCCAAGTGATTTGGATCACGACAGTATGACTCCTTCAACCCTGCTTCTTGAACGCTCCGCTTAGCGATCTACAAGGGTATGTAGATGCACTCTCCTTCCCTCGCTGCTGGTTTCTCCATAGATAGATCTTGGTGACACGAGGAAAATTTTGAATTTCTGCCACGCTCCCCAACAAAGGCATCATGAGCTAGGTCTATTGCATAGATTCTTTGCACGAGTAGAACACAAAGTAGTTGTGGGCGTTGATTTTGTTCAATATGCTTACCGCTACTAGTCCAATCTTGTTTCGATGGTATTGTGGGATGAAGCGCCCGGACCGACCTTACACGTACACTTACGTGAGACAGGTTCCACCGAACGACATGCACTTGGTGCATAGGTGGCTAGCGGTGCCGCCTCCCACTTTAGTCGGAACGGATTCGGCGAAAAGGGTCCTTGTGAAGGGTAAATAGCAATTGGCATATCACGCTGTGGTTTTATGAGGTAAGAAACGTTTGCTAGATACCCATAGCAGCCATCAGAAACATGCAAACAACAATTAGAGGACGCCTAACTTGTTTTTGCAGGTATGCTATGTGATGTGATATGGCCAAGAAGAATGTGATGAATGATATGTGATGTATGAGATTGATCATGTTCTTGTAATAGGAATCACGACTTGCATGTCGATGAGTATGACAACCGGCAGGAGCCATAGGAGTTGTCTTAATTTATTGTATGACATGTGTGTCATTGAACAAACGCCATGTAATTACTTTACTTTATTGCTAACCGTAGCCATAGTAGTAGAAATAATAAGTTGGCGGAGACAACTTCATGGAGACACGATGATGGAGATCATGATGATGGAGATCATGGTGTCATGCCGGTGACGATGATGATCATGGAGCCCCGAAGATGGAGATCAAAAGGAGCAAAATGATATTGGCCATATCATGTCACTATTTGATTGCATGTGATGTTTATCATGTTTATGCATCTTATTTGCTTAGAACGACGGTAGTAAATAAGATGATCCTCATTAAAATTTCAAGAAAGTGTCCCCTAACTGTGCAACCGCTAAAAGTTCGCTGCTTCAAGCACCACGTGATGATCGGGTGTGATAGATTCTTACGCTCACATACAACGGTGTAAGCCAGATTTACACACGCTAAACACTTAGGTTAACTTGACGAGCCTAGCATGTACAGCATACGGCCTCGAACACAAGAGACCGAAGGTCGAGCATGAGTCGTATGGTAGATACGATCAACATGAAGATGTTCACCGATGATGACTAGTCCGCCTCACGTGATGATCGGACACGGCCTAGTTGACTCGGATCATGTAATCACTTAGATGACTAGAGGGATGTCTATTCGAGTGGGAGTTCATGAGATGAACTTAATTATCCTGAACATAGTCAAAAGATCTTTGCAAATTATGTCGTGAAGCTCGCGCTTTAGTTCCACTGTTTTAGATATGTTCCTAGAGAAAATATAGTTGAAAGTTGACAGTAGAGCAATTATAAACGATCAGAGAAAGCTTATGTCCTTAATGCACCGCCCGCAGTGTAGAACCTCAAACGCCGCCTGTGGATGTTGCTAACATCGGACATACACGCTTTTGATAACTACGTGATAGTTCAGCTAAACGGTTTAGAGTTGAGGCACCAAAGACGCTTTTCAAACGTCATGAACATATGAGATGTTTCGAGGGCTGAAATTGGGATTTCAGGCTCGTGCTCACGCCAAGAGGTATAAAACCTCCGGCGATTTTCTTAGCCTGCAAACTAAGGGAGAAAAGCTCAATCATTGAGCTTGTGCTCAGATTGTCTTAAGTACAACAATCACTTGAATCGAGGGAGTTGATCTTCCGATGAGATAGTGATGTTTCTCCAAAGTCATTGCCACCAAGCTATTAGAGCTTCGTGATGAACTATAACATATCAGGGTTAGACATGATGATCCTTGAGCAACTCGTGATGTTTGACACCGCGAAAGTAGAAATCAAGTAGGAGCATCAATTGTTGATGGTTAGTAAAACCACTAGTTTCAAGAAGGGCAAGGGAAAGAAGGGATACTTCATGAAACGGCAAATCAGTTGCTGCTCTAGTGAAGAAACCCAAGGTTGAACCCAAACCCGAGACTAAGTGCTTCTGTAATGAGGGGAGCGGTCACTGAAGAAGAACTACCCTAGATACTTGGTAGATGAGAAGGCTGGCAAGGTCGACAGAAGTATTTTGAATATACGTTATATTATTGTGTACTTTACTAGTACTCCTAGTAGCACCAGGGTAATGAATACCGGTCCGGTTGCTAAGTGTTAGTAACTCGAAATAAAAGGCTACGGAGACTAGCTAAAGGTGAGATGACGATATGTGTTGGAAGTGTTTCCAAGGTTGATGTGATCAAACATCGCACGCTCCCTCTACCATCGAGATTGGTGTTAACCTAAATAATTGTTATTTGGTGTTTGCATTGAGCATAGACATGATTGGATTATGTTTATCGCAATACGGTTATTCATTTAAGGAGAATAGTGGTTACTTGTTTATTAGAATAATACCTTCAATGGTCTTGCACCTAAAATGAATGGTTTATTGAATCTCGATCGTAGTGATACACATGTTCATGCCAAAAGATATAAAATAGTAATGATAGTACCACATACTTGTGGCACTGCCATTAGAGTCATATTGGTATAAAACGCATGAAGAAGCTACATGTTGGTGGATCTTTGGACTCACTCGTTTTTGAAAAGATTGAGACATGCGAACCATGTCTATTCGTAGATATGCATGAAGAAACTCCATACAGATGGATCGTTTGGACTCACTTGATTTTGAATCACTTGAGACATGCAAATGATACCACATGGGCAAGATGACCAAAGGCCTCTGCTTTCAAAGAAGATGGAACAAGAAAGCAACTTGTTGGAAGTAATACATTTTGATGTGTGCAGTCCAATGAGTGCTGAGGCACGCAGTGGATATCGTTATGTTCTTACTTCACAGATGATTTGAGTAGATGCTGAGTATATTTACTTGATGAAACACAAGTCTGAATTATTGAAACATTTAAGTAATTTCAGAGTGAAGTTGAAGATCGTCGTGACAAGAGGATAAAATATCTATGATATGATCATAGAGATGAATATCTAAGTTACGAGTTTGGCACACAACTAAGACATTGTGGAAATTGTTTCACAACTAATACCGCCTGGAACGCCATAGTGTGATGGTGTGTCCGAACATCATAACTGCACCCTATTGGATATGGTGCATACCATGATGTCTCTTATCGAATTACCACTATCGTTCATGGGTTAGGCATTAGAGACAACCGCATTCACTTTAAATAGGGCACCACACAATTTCGTTGAGACGACACCGCTTGAACTATGGTTTAGAGAAACCTAAGTTGTCGCTTAAAAGTTTGGGGCTGCGACGCTTATGTGGAAAAGTTTCAAGCCGATAAGCTCGAACCCAAAGCGGATAAAATGCATCTTCATAGAATACCCAAAACAGTTGGGTATACCTCCTATTTCAGATCCGTAAGCAAGGTGATTGTTTCTAGAAACAGATCCTTTCTCGAGGAAAAGTTTCTCTCAAAGAATTGAGGGAGGATGGTGGAGACTTGATGAGGTTATTGAACCATCACTTCAATAGTGTAGCAGGCACGTGAAGTTGTTCCTGTGGCACCTACACCAATTGAAGTGGAAGCTTATGATAGTGATAATGAAACTTCGGATCAAGTCACTACCAAACCTTGTAGGTCGACAAGGATGTGTACTACTTCAGAGTGGTACGTAATCCTGTCTTGGAAGTCATGTTGCAAGACAACAATGAACCTACGAGCTATGGAGAAGCGATGGTGGGCTTGGGTTCCGACGAATGGCTCGAGGCCATAAAACCCGAGAGAGGATCCATGTATAAAACAAAGTATAGACTTTGGAAGAACTACTTGATGGTCGTAAGGCTGTTGGGTGCAGATGGATTTTAAAAGGAAGACGGACAATGATGGTAAGTGTCACCATTAAGAAAGATCGACTTGTCGTTAAGATGTTTTCCGACAAGTTCAAGGAGTTGACTAAGATGAGACTTTCTCACTCGTAGCGATGCTAAGAGTCTGTTGGAATTGTATTAGCAATTACTGCATTATTTATGAAATCTGGCAGATAGGATGTCAAAAACATTGTTTCCTCGACGATTTTCTTGAGTAAAGGTTGTATGTGATACAACCAAAGGTTTTGTCAATCCCGGAAGATGCTAATAAGTATGCAAAGCTCCAGCAATCCTTCTAAGGACTGGAGTAAGCATCTCGAGTTGGAATGTACGCTTGATGATTTGATCAAAGATTTTGGGTCTTTACAAAGTTTATGAGAAACTTGTATTTCCAAAGAAGTGAGGGAGCACTATAGAATTTTTGATGAGTATATGTTGTTAACATATTATTGATCGAAATGATGTAGAATTTCTCGAAAACATACAGGTTATTTGAAAAGTGTTTTTCAATGGAAAACTTGGATTGCTACTTGAACAAAGGAGCACAAGATCTATAAGGAGAGATCAAACACGCTTAATAGTACTTTCAAATGAATACATACCTGACAAGATTTTGAAGGAGTTCAAAATAGATCAAGCAAGAAGGAGTTCTTGGTTGTGTTATAAGATGTGAGTATTGAGTAAGACTCAAAACATGACCATGGCAGTAAGAGAGAGAAAGGACGGTAAGGTCGCCCCTATGCTTTAGACGAGGCTCACAAGATGTTATGCTCACCAAAGAAGGTGTGCCTTGCCATGAGTCAGTCAGAGTAAGAGTGATCCATGAATGGATCACATGACAAAGAATAACTTATCCTTAGTAACTTGTGGACTAAGGAATTTTCTCGATTATGGAGGTGGTAAAGAGTTCACGAAGGGTTACGCCGATGCAAACTTTGACACTAATCCGATGACTCGCGGGTTCAGATAGTAGAGCAGTTATTTGAATAGCTCCAAGTAGCTGCTGTGGTAGCTGCATCTACAAGATGACATAGAGATTTGTAGCACACACGGATCTGAAAGGTTCAAGACCTGACTAATAACCTCTCACAAGCGTAGATATGAACAAACCCCATGGGTGTTGATTCATTAAAATCACATAGTGATGTGAACTAGATTATTGATGTTGGGGAACGAGCAAATTCAAAATTTTCCTCACGGTCACCAAGATCTACCTATGGAGAAACCAGCAACGAGGGGAAGGAGAGTGCATCTACATACCCTTGTAGACCGCTAAGCCGAAGCTGCTCAAGAGAACGGGTTGAAGGAGTCATATTGCTGTGATCCAAATCACCGAGATCCTAGTGCCGAACGGACGGCACCTCCGAGTTCAACACACGTGACAGCCCAAAGGACGCCTCCCATGCCTTGATCCAGCAAGGAGAGAGGGAGAGGTTGGGGAAGACTCCATCCAGCAGCAACACGACGGCAGTGGTGGTGGTGGAGGAGCGTGGCATCCCGCAGGCTTCGCCAAGCACCATGGAGAGGAGGAGGAGAGAGGCAGAGGCTGCGCCATGGAGAGGTCAAACTCAAGGGTATGCAGCCCAAAATACCTCAACTATATACAGGGGAGAGGGAGGGGCTGCGCCCTGAGGGTTCCCACCATGGTCGTGCTGCCCCCAAACCCATCTAGGTGCGCCAAGGGGAGAGGGGAAACTTGCCTCTTCCCCAGGTGGGCGCCTCCCCCCCTATGATCTTGATCTTATTCCTTCGGGGAGCGCTTACCAGCCCACCGGGCTGTTGCTCTCCACTAGACTTGGCCTGCCATGCAGCCTCCGGGCATGTGGGTCCCCACTTGTGGACCCCACTGGGATCCTTCTAGTGGTCCCAGACGTTACCGATAAAACCCAAACTTTTCCCGTGACCAAAACAGGACTTCCAATATATAAATCTTTACCTCCGAACCATTCGAACTCCTCGTGACGTCCGGGATCTCATCCGGACTCAACAACATTCAAGAACTACATACAAACTTCCTTTATAACCCTAGCATCATCGAACCTTATGTGTAGACCCACGGTCGGGAACCATGCATATGACCGAGACGCTTCTCCGTCAATAACCAACAGCGGATCTGGATACCCATGTTGGCTCCACATGTTCCACGATGATCTCATCGGATGAACCACGATGTCAAGGACTCAATCAATCCCGTGATACAATTCCCTTTGTCTAGCGGTATTACAAATGTTTGCCCGAGATTCGATCATCGGTATCCCGATACCTTGTTCAATCTCATTACCGCAAGTCTCTTTACTCATTCCATAACACATCATCCCGTGATCAACCCCTTGGTCACATTGTGCACATTATGATGATGTCCTACCGAATGGGCCCAGAGATACCTCTCCGCTTACACGGAGTGACAAACCCAGTCTCGATCCGTACAACCCAATGCACACTTTCTCGAGATACCCGTAGTGCACCTTTATAGCCACCCAGCTATTGCCAGACGCTTTGGTACACCCAAAGCATTCCTACGGTATCCGGAGTTGCACAATCTCATGGTCTAAGGAAATGATACTTGACATTAGAAAAGCTTTAGCATACTAACTACGCATCTTTGTGCTAGGCTTAGATTGTCTTGTCCATCACATCATTCTCCTAATGATGTGATCCCGCTATCAACTACATCCAATGTCCATGGTCGTGAAACTGTAACCATCTATTGGTCAACGAGCTAGTCAACTAGAGGCTTACTAGGGATATGGTGCTGTCTATGTACCCACACATGTATCTGAGTTTCCTATCAATACAATTATAGCATGGATAATAAACGATTATCATGAACAAGGAAATATAATAATAATTAATTTATTATTGCCTCTAGGGCATATTTCCAACAGTCTCCCACTTGCACTAGAGTCAATAATCTAGTTCACATCGCCATGTGATTAACACTCACAGGTCACATCGCCATGTGACCAACATCCAAAGAGTTTACTAGAATCAATAATCTAGTTCACATCACTATGTGATTAACACTCGATGAGTTCTGGGTTTGATCATGTTTATGCTTGTGAGAGAGGTTGTAGTCAACGGGTCTGCAATATTCAGATCCCTATGTACTTTTCGCAAAACTTTTATGTCATATCATAGATGCTGCTACCACGTTCCACTTGGAGCCATTCCAAATTGTTGCTCCATTATACGTATCCGGTATCTCTACTCAGAGCTATCCGGATAGGTGTTAAACTTGCATCGACGCAACTCTTCACGTCGAACTCTTTATCACCTCCATAACCGAGAAACATATCCTTATTCCTCTAAGGATAATTTTGACCGCTATCTAGTGATCCACTCCTTGATCACCTTTGTACCCTCTTGCCAGATATGTAGCAAGGCACACATCAAAAGTGTACACAGATAGCATACTATAGAGCCTATGTCTAAGGCATAGGGACGCACCTTTCGCTCTTTCTCTTCTTCCGTGGTCGAGCTTTAACTCTTAACTTCATACCTTACAACTCAGTGCAAGAACTCCTTCTTTGATCGATCCATCTTGAACACCTCCAATATCATGTCAAGGTATGTGCTCATTTGAAAGTACTATTTAGCGCTTTTTGATCTATCCTTATAGATCTTGATGCTCAATGTTCAAGTAGCTTAATCCAGGTTTTCTATTGAAAACACCTTCAAATAACCCTATATGCTTTCCAGAATTTACATCATTTCGATCAACAATATGTCAACAACATATACTCATCGAAATTTATAGTGCTCCCACTCACTTCTTTGAAATACAAGTTTCATAAACTTTGTATAAACCCAAAATCTTTGATCATCTCATCAAAGCGCACATTCCAACTCCGAGATGCTTACTCCAGTCTTAGAAGGATCGGCGGAGCCAGATACCTTTTAGCATCCTTAGGATCGATAAAAACTTTCTCGATTGTATCACATATAACCTTTCCTTACTAAGATTGGTAAGGAAACCTCTTTTGACATCCATCTCCAGATTTCATAAATGCAACTAATGCTAACATGATTCGACGACTTAAGATCGCCACGGATGAGAAAATCTCATCGTAGTCAACTCCTTGAACTTGTGAAAACTCTTCGCCACAAGTCGAGCTTCATAGATGTGACATTACCGCCCACGCCCTGCCTTCTTCTTAAAGATCCATTTATCTCAATGGCTTGCCTATCGGGCAAGTCCACCAAAGTCCATGCTTTGTTCTGATACATGGATCCTATCTTGGATTTCTTGGCTTCTAACCATTTGTCAGAATATGGGCCCACCATCGCTTCTCCATAGCTCGTAGGTTCATCTAGCAACATGACCTTCAAGACAGGATTACTGTACCACTTTGAAGTAGTACGCATCCTTGTCTCCCTACGAGGTACGGTAGTGACTTGATCCGAAACTTCATGATCACTATCATAAGCTTCTACTTCAATTGGTGTAGGCGCCACAGGAACAACTTCCTGTGCCCTGATGCACACTAGTTGAAGTGATGGTTCAATAACCTCATCAAGTCTCCACCATCCTCCCTCTCAATTCTTTTGAGAGAAACTTTTCCTCGAGAAAGGACCCGTTTCTAGAAACAATTACTTTTGCTTCCGGATCTTGAGATAGGAGGTATACCCAACTGTTTTGGGTGTCCTATGAAGATGTATTTACCCGTTTTGTGTTCGAGCTTATCACGATGAAACTTTTTCACATAAGCGTCGCAGCCCCAAACTTTTAAGAAACGACAACTTAGGTTTCTCCAAACCATAGTTCAAACAAAGGTCGCCTCAACGGAATTACGTGGTGCCCTGTTAAAGTGAATGTGGTTGTCTCTAATGCCTAACCCATGAACGATAGTGGTAATTCGATAAGAGACATCATGGTACGCACCATATCCAATAGGGTGCAACTATGATGTTCGGACACACCATCACACTATGGTGTTCCAGGCGGTATTAATTGTGAAACAATTTCCACAATGTCTTAATTGCGTGCCAAAGCTCGTAACTCAGATACTCATCTCTACGATCATATCATAGACATTTTATCCTCTTGTCACAACGATCTTCAACTTCACTCCGAAATTACTTGAACCTTTAAATAATTCAGATTTTTTTGTTTCATCGAGTAAACATACTCAGAATCTACTCAAATCATCTGTGAAGTAAGAACATAACGATATCCACTGCATGCCTCAACACTCATTAGACTGCACACATCAAAATGTATTACTTCCAACAAGTTGCTTTCTTGTTCCATCTTATCAAACCGAGGCTTTTCAGTCATTTTGCCCATGTGGTATGATTTGCATATCTCAAGTGATTCAAAATCAAGTGAGTCCAAACGATCCATCCTGCATGGAGTTTCTTCATGCGATACACCAATAGACATGGTTCGCATGTCTCAAACTTTTCAAAAACGAGTGAGTCCAAAGATCCATCAACATGGAGCTTCTTCATGCATTTTACACCAATATGATTTATATGGCAGTTCCACAAGTAAGTGGTACTATCATTACTATCTTATATCTTTTGGCATGAAAATGTATCATCACTACGATCGAGATTCAATAAACCATTCCTTTTAGGTGCAAGACCATTGAAGGTATTATTCAAATAAATAGAGTAACCATTATTCTCCTTAAATGAATAATCAGACAAGTATAGACATAATCCAATCATGTCTATGCTCAACGCAAACACCAAATAACAATTATTTAGGTTTCACACCAATCTCGATTGTAGAGGGAGCGCATGATGCTTGATCACATCAACCTTGGAAACACTTCCAACACATATCGCCAGCCTCACCTTTAGCTAGTCTCCTTTTATTCGCAGAGCTTTTATTTCGAAGTTACTAACACTTAGCAACCGAACCTGCATCTAATACCCTGGTGCTACTTAGTTAGAGTACTAGTAAAGTACACATTAACATAATGTATATCCAATATATTTGTATCGACCTTGCCAAATTCTCTCGCCTACCAAGTATCTAGGGTAGTTCTCACGTTGTCCTGCTCCCTCATGCAGAAGCACTTAGTCTCGGTTTGAGTTTAACCTTGGGTTTCTTCACTAGAGCAGCAACTGATTTGCCATTTCATGAAGTATCCCTTCTGCCCTTGCCCTTCTTGAAACTAGTGGTTTCACCAACTATCAACAATTGATGCTCCTTCTGATTCCTACTTTCGGGTGTCAAACATCGCGAATATCTCAAGGATCATCATATTTATCCCTGATTTGTTATAGTTCATCACTAAGCTCTAGCATCTTGGTGGCAATGACTTTGGAGAAACATCACTATCCTCGAAGATCAACTCCCACTCGATTCAAGTGATTGTTGCACTCGCACAATTTGAGCATAAGCTCAACGATTGAGATTTTCTCCTTAGTTTGCAGGCTAAGAAAATCGCCGGAGGTCTTATACCTTTGACATGGGCACGAGCCTGAAATCCCAATTTCAGCCCTCAAACATCTCATATGTTCCGCGACGCTTCAAAAACGATTTGGTGCCTCAACTCTAAACCATTTAACCGAACTATCACGAGTTATCAAACGCGGTATGTCTGATGTTCGCAACATCCATGCATTTGACGCTAGGGGTTCAACACACCGAGCGGTGCATTAAGGACATAAGCTTTTTCTGTCCGCATAATCGCTATCGCCAACTTTCAACTATATTTTATCTAGGAACATATCTAAACAAAGGGAACTAAAGCTACGAGCTATTTACATAATTTGCAAAAATCTTTTGACTATGTTCAGGATAATTAAGTTGATCTCATGAACTCCCACCAGATACAGACATCCTCTAGTCATCTAAGTGATTACATGATCCGAGCCAATTCAGGCCGTGTCCCATCATCACGTGAGACGGATTCGAATCATCATCGGGTGAACATTTTCTATGTTGATCGTGATCTCCATAATGCATTTCATGCTCGACCTTTTCGGTCTCTTTGTGTTCACGAAAGGCCATATCTGCATATGCCAGGGCTCGCTGGGTTAACCTAAGTGTTTCGCGGTAAATCCCGGGCTTACAATTCGCTGTATGTGAACGTAAGAATCTATCACACTCGATCATCACGCAGTGCTTCAAACGATTTAACTTCGCAACGGTGCACAGTTAGGGGAACACTTTCTTGAAATTTTATCGAGGAATCATCTTATTTACTCATCACGACTAGCAAATAAGATGTATAAACATGACAAACATCACATGCAATCAAATAGTGACAATTATGGCCAAATCTATTGTTTTTGACTTTCCCGGGGTCCACACAATCGCCACCCTACCCAATTTCCATCCCGATCCCAATTTTCCATAAGGTTGCCAACTTATTAGCTTAAGCCCTTAGCAAAAAGTAAAGAATTCGATCTGCAAGCCCGGCAACAAAAAAAGAAACTTAGGGCCCTGCCGGCAATTCATCCATGCGCTTTCCTATTAAAGAAAGATAATTTCCCTCCAATCATTATAATTTTTGGAATCCATCCTCTCCCCCAAAAAGTTAACCCCCTTTTGGTTTGATTTTTCGGGTGCTTATTTTAAAAGGCTTTCCCGCAAAACCAAAAGTGTTGCCTTGCAACCCTTCATGGCCCCATCAATGCCCCACAAAAAGACCCCCCTACCACCAACCAAATTCCCGGTGGAATCCTCAATTTACTGGCTCGGGCCCTTATCCCAATCCCAAAACAAATTTTCGTAACAAGAATTAACAAAATAACCCCACAACACTTTGTGTTCTACTGGGAAAGAATGACAAGACCTCTCAACCACGGGGGAACGGAAACAAATTTTCCACTGTCCCAAGATTATCTATGGAGAAACCAACAAGGGGAAGGAACTCACAATTGTAACGTAAAACGCCAAGAAACGGGGTTGGGACACTTCAATCCAAATACGGAATCCTAGTTAACACCATCCCGTCAACCTGGCCCCAATTCATTTGATCCAAAAGGGGAAGAGGTTAAACTCCTCCAGGAGAAACAGGGTGGTAAGGGAGGGATCCCAAGGCCCCAAGCACCGCAGGGGGAGGCTTGGGAAAGGGCTCCCAGGGAGTAGCCCCATCCTCCCCAAAATATGGAAGGTTATTTCTCCCTCCAAGTCCTTGGAAAGGTAGGAAAGTCCCATCCTTTCTTCCCCAATTGTTATCCCTTTTAGACTTATTCCTTCGAATGACTTATTTTCAAGCGGGACTTGGGCTTTTAGGTTGGGGCCTTGCCCCCAAACCCAGATTGGGGTCCCCCATCATGGGCCCCATGAATTTAAATTTCATAAAGAAAAATAAACATTTTTTTCCTAGGATTTCCAAATAAATTTTCCCAAAGAACCCGGGATGGGATCTATCCGGTAAAACTTGGGAAAGAATTCTTTTATAAAGGCCCACGAATTTGTGTAGACCCACTTCGGGAACCTCGTGAGAACGCCCGTAATAACCAACAATTGGATACCCAGTTGGCCCTGTTAGAGATCTACGGATGAAAGTTAAACTAATCAATTTTGCACGGTTTGATTTCCCAATTCGATCCCAGACCCAACCTTTTGGGAATCCTTTATGTAAACAATATTATAACCCTTGGTCACATTTAATTAGATGTTCCCCAGGGCCAGGATATTGACCAGTGCAAATAGCCTTTTAAAAACCCCCAATTAATTTTTAATAAAGGTATTTATGCCACCCCCATGCAATTGGAAAAAGACCTCGGATCCGTGGTTGACAACCATGGTCAAGGAAAAGCTTAATTGAAAAGCTTTGATAAAAACACTTTTTAGGCTTGGATTGTCTTGTCCATCACACATTCCAATGATGTGATGGACAAGACTAATTCCAGGCAAGAAACCAAATCTATTGATCAAAGCTTCAACAGACTTCTGGACATGGGTTTGTCAGTACCCAAATGTTTGGTTTCCACAAACAAAACTGGTAATAAAGTTTCATAACAAGGAAATTTTAAAAATTTTTTGCCCTGGATATTTCCAACGTTACCGAAGAGGGTAAAGGGATCAAGGAATCCGGAAGGGTCAAAATTATTTAGAGGAATAAGGATGTTTCTCGTTATGGAGGTGATAAAGAGTTCGACGAAGAGTTGGGCCGAGTAAGTTTAACACCTATCCGGATAGCTCGAGTAGAGATACCGGATACGATAATGGAGCAACAATTTGGAATAGCTCCAAGTGGAACGTAGCAGCATCTACGGTATGACATAAAGTTTTATGTAAATACATAGGATCTGAATATTGCAGAACCCGCTGACACAACTCTCTCACAAGCATAAACATGATCAAACCCAAAACTCATTGAGTGTTAATCACATAGTGATGAGAACTAGATTATTGATTCTAGTACTTTTGGATGTTGGTCACATATGTGACGTAGAGTGTTAATCACATGGCGATGTGAACTAGATTATTGACTCTAGTGCGGGAGACTGTTGAAATATGCCCTAGAGGCAATAATAAATTAGTTATTATTATATTTCCTTGTTCATGATAATCGCTATCATCCATGCTATAATTGTATTGATAGGAAACTCACATGTGGGTACATAGACAACACCATGTCCCTAGTAAGCCTCTAGTTGACTAGCTCGTTGATCAATAGATGGTTACAGCTCTAATTATGGACATTGGATGTCGTTGATAACGGATCACAACATTAGCAGTAATGATGTGATGGACAAGACCTAATCCTAAGCTTCTAGCACAAAGATCGTAGTTCGTGAGCAAAGCTTTTCTAATGTCAAGTATCTTTCCTTAGACCATGAGATTGTGCAACCCCTGATACCGTAGGGAATGCTTTGGTGTACCAAACGTCAACGAACGGGTGGCTATAAAGGTGCACTACAGGTATCTCCAAAGTGTCTGTTGGGTTACACTAATCGAGATCGATTTGTCACCCGCGTAAACGGAGAGGTATCTCGGCCCACTCGGTAGGACATCATCATAAGTGCACAATGTGACCAAGGGGTTGATCATGGATGATGTGTTACGAACGAGTAAAGAGATTTGCCGGTAACGAGATTGAACAAGGTATGGTATACCGACGCATCAAATTTTGCAAGTACAATTTAGACAAAGGAAATTGTATACGGATTGATTGAGTCCTTGACATCGTGGGTTCATCCGATGAGATCATCAGAAACATGTGGGAGGCAACATGGGTATCCAGATCCCAAGCATGGTTATCGAATTTGAGAATCGCCTCGGGGAATGTGTGTACAATGTTGTTCCGGAGGATTCTGGAGGGTCCGGAGGCTGGAAAATGTTCCACCACGTCCACATACAGCAGCATGGGCTGTGGGTAAGGCTGTTAGCCCACAATAGGGGCACCAGCCCCCAAGGCCCATGCGCATGGGAGAGGGGAAACCCAAGGGAGGGCCTCCACTTGACTTGGGAGGCACTCTCCCTGGCCACCCCTCAGATGGGATCTAGGCCACGCCCCTAGGGGTGGAACAGGTGGGGGCGCATCCCTCTCCCCCATATATAGTGGAGGCAAAGGCAGCCCAACACACGAAGTTCTTCTCATGTTGGCAGCCCCACCTCTCTTTCTCCTCATATTCATGTGCTTGGCGGCCCTCAGAGGATTGCCACGCCTCCATCACCACCACGCCACAGTTGCTGGTGGATGGAGTCTTCTCAACCTCCCTCTCTCCTTGCTGGATCAAGGCATGGGAGACGCCACCGGCGACGTGTTGAACGGAGGTGTCGTCTGCTCGGCACTAGGATCTCCGTGATTTGGATCACGACGAGAATGCTCTTCAACCCGCTCACTTGAACGCTCCTTAGCGATCTACAAGGGTATGTAGATGCACCTCCTTCCCTCGCTGTGGTTTCTCCATAGATAGATCTTGGTGACACGAGGAAAATTTTGAATTTCTGCCACGCTCCCCAATAGTGGTATCGAGCTAGGTCTATTAGATTCTTTGCACGAGTAGAACACAAAGTAGTTGTGGGCGGATTTTTTCAATATGCTTACCACTTAGTCCAATCTTGTTTCGACGGTATGTGGGATGAAGGCCCACCGACCTTACACGACACTTACGTGAGAGGTTCCACCGATCGACATGCACTTGGGCATAAGGTGGCTAGCGGGTGCCGCCCTCCCACTTTAGTCGGAACGGATTCGGGAAAAGGGTCCTTATGAAGGGTAAATAGCAATTGGCATATCAGGGGTTTTATGAGGTAAGAAACGTCTTGCTAGAAATCCATAGCAGCCACAAAACATGCAAACAACAATTAGAGGACGCCTAACTTGTTTTTTTTTTATGTATGTGATATGGCCAAGAAGAATGTGATGAATGATATGTGATGTATGAGATTGATCATGTTCTTGTAATAGGAATCACCTTATGTCGATGAGTATGACAACCGCAGGAGCCATAGGAGTTGTCTTAATTTATTGTGTGACCATGGTCATTGAACAAACGCCATGTAATTACTTTACTTTATTGCTAACCGTAGCCATAGTAGTAGAAGTAATAAGTTGGCAGACAATTCATGGAGACACGATGATGGAGATCATGGTGTCATGCCGGGAATGATGACTGGAGCCCCAAGATGGAGATCAAAGGAGCAAAATGATATTGGCCATATCATGTCACTATTTGATTGCATGTGATGTTTGTCATGTTTATACATCTTATTTGCTTAGAACGACGGTAGTAAATAAGATGATCCTCATTAAAATTTCAAGAAAGTGTTCCCTAACTGCACCATTTATCTGCACTTTGAAAGTCATTATATTCAAGATGGTAATCGGGACAGCAAGTACATGTCATCTTCAATAGAGGGATGCATTGTACGGTTCCAACCAGCAAACTCCCGGTTTGTTCACGGTAATCCGCCACGACCGCCCGGTGTTTGGAGCGGAAATTTTGTGTTCATCCATATACGGAGCCACCAAGGCGAATTAAGAATTGTAGTGTGCTTCAAAGGAGAGAATGTCCGCCCAATTAGTTTCCCATGGGTTTTTTCCCCCTTTTTTTCAAAACCAATCCTTAAGGTCGAATAAAGTCAATACAAAACTCAATGACCTCCTTTTGATGGCCCTGGAGATGCCCTCTAGCCTAGCAATGAACATATTTTTTAAGACCCCATGAACCTCTCAAAGGGGAACATATTGTAGAAAAAGACCCAAAACGTTAATTCTTCAAGAAGGTGAACTAGGACCGCCATGATGTTGAAGAAGGTGGGGAACACCAACTCGAAACGACAAGACATTGCACCAAATCATTCTAACCTGGTATGATTTTGGATCGATTACTTCGAGATTGCATTGAGAAATGCACATAGCTTCACAATGGCAAATCGAACGCTTTCCGAGAAGCCCCCAATGCAACCAAGGCCTACATAATCACGGGCCATGAGACTTTAGGTTCGAACTTTTTCCGCCATGTTTATTATTCCCTTTATATTCATTTAAGCCGACGTACCTTTAATCGAAGCGGCATTCAAAGAAATTTTTCTTTTTGGTAAGAGCGAGCTTGCATGACCCGATGTATGCCGCCTCTCCGCATACGGGTGGTCCTCCCGGGCCTCTGTGTATTTTTCTTCCCATACACCCCAAGAAGCCAAGCAGGGTCCGAAAGATTCTTCCCACGGCATCACGTGAAGGAGCGGACCTCTAGGTCTTTCCAATTGACAGTCCCAAAATATAGATTTTTCTTCCACATGGGTGCCGGTCTTCAAACCCCTTTCCCAACAGTTGTCCGCCGACCCTTTCCAAATATCACCTTCAAATCCTTGACCATATCATTACATCGCACAAAGATTTGGGAGGTCTCCGTGATCCCACCTTTGAAATTTGCCTTTTCTTACGGATGCCCGCAAAGAAATCGACATGTCCTGTATACATTCTTCTTAAAACTATTCAAATATAACCGGTATCATCCAAACAGGCGGGATCTGGGTATCCCTTGTTTGTCCGTTCCAAAGGTTACCGAGAGCAGGCCAATCATTGATGGTCACGAAAGAACGCCTTTAGGTCAAATTCTTCCCCATGTGCTCATCCCACACGCAACTGCTCCATTCCACGCTTGTAAGAGTTCTTCAACTAATGGCCTTAGGTACACATCAATGTCCTGGGGGTTGTTTAGGGCCTTGGATGACCGCATCATAATGAACTTTCCTTATGCACAACCAAGGAGGAAGGTTATACAAACATAGAGTCAAAGCCGTGCTATGGTTGTGCTACCCCAAAGGATTAATGCCACCGCTTAGACCAAACCATACGCCCCGCGCTATCCGCAAACTCCTTCCGATTTCTTTCGATTTTTCCACCGTGACCCGCCCGGGTATTCTCAACTTTCCTCTTTCACTTTCTTCGCATCGACGCTTGGCATGTCTTGTTTTGGAACAACGTTTCAACCGTGGTATTATAGGAGAATACCCATCACCTTGGCAGGAATTTCTTCCGGGCGCCCCTCGACATCACCGTTCATCGCTGATTTATAGCACAATGCACCACAACCGGGGCGCTCAAATCTTCCACCGGAGAGGATGCAATCATTAGGGCATGCATGTATCTTCTGACTCAACCCTAGAGGCGATAAATTTTGCTTCAGACGTTTCGGGCAATTCGTTGTCCTTTGAAGCATATCCTTTATCAAAGAACTTTCCAAATCCCTTGTCAACACCATTCTTCCTTCCATTGCAGAATTCCCAAAGTGGTGCCCAGCTTTTCCACCCACCAAGGTACAACAATTTTTGTGATCCTCTCATGAGCGCAACTTTTCTTTCCAAATCACTTATGTTTTTCTTGCATCGGCAATGGCCCGATCTAGATCATCAACGGCTCATCCGTGCCCTTCTTCACTTCTTTCCCATTGCCGCCAGCTTTTCCCGGACACGCCAGCTTCTTCCCCCATTGTTGTATCATCGATTGGGAACCCATGGCCGGGATAGTTGCCCCTTCTTCTTCATTGTCTTCCATCATAACCCTCTTTCTCCGGTTGGTCCAAACATTAAAGTGGGGCATGAAACCGACTCAAACAGTGGATTTGAATGGTTCTTGAAGAGTAATTGGACCATTCTTAAAAGCACATGGACAAGGCATAAAAACCCCGCTTGTTTGCCTCTACCAAAGGTAAAAGTATGCACCCCAACGAACGGGGAGAGCACTCATCGACATCCATTGCCGCTCATCTTCATTACACAACACCAATAGACCAAATTAATACAAGTTCAACAACACTTAAATGCAAAAACAAATAACTCTCTATAAAGCATTTAAATGAAACGAATGCGATCAAGATCGCAACTAAAAAATGTTAAAAGTAATTTCAAAAAATTCCTACTAACACGCAAGACCATGGTGATGACATAGCAACGAGAGGGGAGAGGTCCGCCCACGCACTGTGAGACCGAAAGCGAAGCGCTATAACAACGCTGTTGATGTAGTCGACGCCTTCATGATCCGACCGATCCAAGCACCGAACGACGGCACTCGCGAAGTTCTGCACACGCTCAGCTCGATGACGATCCCCTGACCGATCCAAAAGTGTCGGGATGAGTTCCACAAGACGACGGGCAGGACGATGTTGATGCTCCATCGACGAGGGCTTCGCCTAAGCTCCGCGACGATATGATTCTCCGCCAGGCTTCGCCAAGCTTCCACGACGATATGACCGGGGGAATATGGTGGAGGGGGCACCGACACGGCTAAGGAACATCCGAGATCAACTTGTATCTCATGGGTGCCCCTGCCCTCAGATATAAAGGAGCAAAGGGGTGCGCCGCCCTAGGAGGCGGCCGAGGAGTCCTACTCCCACCGAGTAGGACTCCCCTCTCCTAGTTGAGATTGGGAGGAGAGGAGGCGCCGCCTCTCCTGTCCTATTCGACTAGGGAGGGGCGCCTGCCCTGGCCGGCCCTTCCTCTTCTCCCTTGGCCCATTAAGGCCCATATACCTCGGGGTTCCGTAACCCCTGTTCAGAACTCGCTTTCATTCGAACCCTTCCAAGTCCAAACATAGGCTTCCAATATATCAATCTTTATGTCTCGACCATTTCGAGACTCGCATGTCCGTGATCATATCCGAACTCAACAACCTTCGTACATCAATACTTATAAACTCATAATGAACTGCATCAAACGTTGTTGCATGGACTCTACGGTTCGAGAACTATGTAGACATGACCTAGAACCATTCTCGGTCAATAACCAATAGCGAACCTGGATGCTCATATTGGTTCCTACATATTCTACGAAGATCTTTATCGGTCAAACCACATAACGATATACGTTGTTCCTTTGTCATCGGTAGTACTTACCCGAGATTCGATCGCGTATCCAATACCTAGTTCAATCTTCGCATCGGTAAGTCTCTTTACTCGCTCCGAATACATCATCTCACAACTAACTCATTAGTTGTAATGCTTGCAAGGCTTAAGTGATGTGTATTACCGAGAAGGCCAGAGATTCTCCGAAATCGGAGTGACAAAACCTAATCTCAAATACGCCAACCCAACAAGTACCTTTGGAGACACCAGAATCTTTATAATCACCCCAAACGCGACGCTTGGTAGTACCAAAGGTTTCCTCCGTAAACGGAGTTGCATAATCTCATAGTTAGGAACATGTATAGGTCATGAAGAAAGCATTAGCAATATACTAAAGATCAAGTTAACGGAATGGGTCATGTCAATCACATCATTCTCCAATGAGGTGATCCCATTAATCAAATGACAACACATGTCTATGGTTAGAAACACAACCATCTTTGATTAATGAGCTAGTCCAAGAGAGGCATACTAGTGACTATCTGTTTGTCTATGTATTCACACATGTATTATGTTTCCTTACAATTCTAGCATGAATAATAAAATTTATTGGTATAAGGAAATAAATAATCTTTATTATTGCCTCTAGGCATATTTCCTTCGCCTCCCACTTGCACTAGAGTCAATAATCTAGATTACATAGTAATGATTCTAACACCCATGGAGTTTTGGTGCTGATCATGTTTTGCTCGTGGAAGAGGCTTAGTCAACGGGTCTCCAACATTCAGATCCGTATGTATTTTGCAAATTCTTGTTCCCACTTGGACTTGGTCCCAATGGAATTGAAGGCCTTTGATATGTTTGGTCCTTTTGAAATCTGGATTCTTTGCCAAGGCAATTGCACCAGATTGTCACGAAGATCTTCATCGTCCCATGCACTAGGTATGACACCTAGATCGAAATGAACTCTTTCATCCCCTTCATTTGCGCCCGCAGCTATGTACCCGCTTCACATGTAGATCCCGCCACGACGCTTTGTTTAGAATGCACCAACCGACAGCCCACCGCTTAATAAAAACACGATCCGTTTCATTTAGAATCGTCTGGATCGTGTCAAAGCTTGCATCGACGTAACCATTTAATCAGCTCTTTGTCACCTCCATATAAGGAAACATATCCTTAGTCCTTTCGTATTTCAGATGTTCGATAAAGTGATCCACCGATTACTTTGGTACCTTCCCGCCAAGCTTAAGCTAACATACGCCGTCGGTACACAGATTGCATACATGATAGAGCCTATGGGAAGCATAGGAACATCTTTCATTTTCTCTATCTTCTTGTGGTCGGCATTGAGTCACTCAATCTTACACCTTGTAAAGTAAAAACCTTTCTTTGCCTGATCCATTTTGAACTTCTTCAAAACTTTATCAAGGTATGTGCTTTGTGAAAGTCCATTGCCGCCTTGATCTATCTCTATAGATCTTGATGCCCAATATGTAAGCAGCTTCACCGAGGTCTTTCATTGAAAAACTTTATTCAAGTATCCTTTATGCTATCCAGAATTTATATCATTTCCAATCAAAATATGTCCCCAATAATATTAGAAATGCTACAAGCTCCCACTCACTTTCTTGAAATACATTTCTCCAAAAGTTCAGAAAACCCATATGCTTTGATCACACTATCAAAGCGCTTATTCCAACTCCCAGAGGCTTGCACCTACCATAAATTGATCCTGAGCTTGCACACCTTGTTAGTACCCTTTGGATCGACAAAACCTTCTGTTGCATCATATACAACTCTTCTTCTAAAATCCATTCAAGAATGCAGTTTTACATCCATTTGCCAAATTTCATAATCATAAATGGCAATTGCAACATGATTGACAGATTAAGCATCGCCACGGTGAGAAAGTCTCATCGTAGTCAACCCCTTGAACTTGTCGAAAACCTTTCGCAACAAGTCGAGCTTTGTAGAGTTATATTACCATCGGCCCTTTTCTTAAAGATCCATTTATTTC